>BDMB01000045.1:972822-1141394 GCA_016859785.1 Macrotyloma uniflorum | reverse complement strand
AAAATACCCATTTCAATTCTTTCAATGTCTTGCAAGTATTCTTCAATCTCTATTGACCATGGAGAGGGTGAAATGGTGTGATGAAAATGGATTTGAATAAGAGTTAACGATGAGATAATGAAATCAGAGTAAGGGAGTTTCAAGTAAGGAACCCTAAAACCCTAAGATACGTCTAACGAGATGAAAATTGTAATAGACAATGACGGTAGGTTAAGTTTTGATTTAGGGTTTAGAAAAATAAAATTAAAAGTAAATATAATATTATTTAATAATTGCGGTTCGGTTTGGTTCGGTTCGGTTTTGAAATGCCAAACTGCAAACCGAACCAAACTGCGCGGTTTGGAAAAAAAAAAAATCCAAAGTGATCCAAAAATTTGCGGTTTTAATCGGTTTGCGGTTTTTTGGATCGGTTTTCGGTTTTTTTTTTGGGTCGGTTCGGTTCTGAACACCCTTAATATGAATATTTTTAAAATAAAAAACATTAAATAAATTTTTGAGAATTTAATTTACTTAAAGTTAAGTTTAACCAACATTATCATTTTTTTATAAATGAAAATGTTGTAATAAATATTTTTGTTGAATAGTAAAAGGTTTTATGGAATATAATAATTATATATATATATATATATTACTAAATATAATATTTAATTTGACATATGATAAGAAATAAGGGTATTTAATATTGAATCAATTAAAAAGGAAATAAACTGAAAGCTGATACAAATTTTTTTTTTTACCAATCTCAAATTTTCTTTAACTTATTTTTTCTTAGATTTCGGTTAAAAATTTAACAATTATATTAAATAAAATTAAATTAATTATTATATTTAAATATAATAATATTATATATTTCGAATTAATTATCATATATAACATATATAAATATGTTTGTTTTTAATTATTTTATGATTTAATTCTATTTTATTTATAATATATTTATAGTAACATATTTATATTATAATTTTTAACTATAAAATTATGTAATTTATTTATAAACTTAAAAAAATTAAAATTATTAATAAAATAATAATGTAAAAAAGTTATAATATATTTTTTTATAAGATTTTATTATAAATTATTTAATATATTTTCTAAAATATATTACATTTTTTATAAAACCTGTTTAAAGATTTTTTTTAAATATTTTTTCATAATTTTTTTATAAAAAATAATTAAAAATTCAATAAAATTGATCCAAATTTGGAATTATTAAATATTGATTACAAACATTTTTTTCTTATAAAGAGTCACATGTATTATATGAACTAGTTTATGTTGTACATAAAATGTAATAGTTATATTATATATATATATATTGTAATAAATGTAATATTTAATCTTACATATGATAAGTATAGATATTTAAAATTGAATTAATTTGAAAAATTAATAAAAAATAATTAAAAATTTGATAAAATTAAATGGTTTCTAATTTTTTTTTTAAATTATCACTTTTTTGGATAAATTTATTTTCATAACTAATATTTTATTACGAAAAAGTAAATTATTAGAAAAGAAAATATCATAAAATAAAAATATTATTAAAAAATTAATAAATTTTATTATTTATAAAAATTAATATTTTTATTAATTTGTGTATTCAAATCTTAAAATAAAGAGAGAATATAAGAGTAATTTTAAAATAAAAGTATTAAATAAATTTTTAAAAGTTGAAACTCATTCATATTTGAATTTAATGAACATTCATATTTTCTCTCTCTTATAAATAAATCCAGAAATTATATATGTACTAATTAAAGTTGTAATAAATATTAATAATAAATTTTATTTAAAAGTTTTAATACTTTATATATGTATTAAATGTTGTAATAAATATTTTTTTAAAAAAGTAAAAGCTTTTAAGAATCTAATATAAATTATATATATGTATTACATGCCGTAGTAATGTAATATTTAATAGTATGTTTATTTAAATAAAAAAATTATATTTTAATTTTTTTTCTCTCTAAATTCACTTTAAATTATATTTAAAATAAAATCTACTTATTACAAGAATAAAAATAATAAAAAAATATTAAAAAAATCTTATATCATCTATTTATTAAATATAATCCTCAATAAGTATTTATAAAAAAAAATTAAATTATCTAAATTTATAAGATGTGATTTATATATATTAATTAAATAGTTTATTTAATATAAATCTATTTTAAAATAAAATCTATTATAATATCAGTATTTATATTTCATATTTATGATCTATTTTAATAAATTTATTATCTCAATTTATAGAATATAGATACAAAATTATTCTAACTTTACTCTTCAAATCACATTATCCATATACATGGTTGAAGCCTTATTTTCAACTTTAACCTTGCCAAGTCATAGTCATTCTCTTTGTAGGAGTGCTAGTTAGAAGTATTTTAAGCTTTCATTTCATTCATAGTGTGGTCCCTCCATCAGAGAAGATGTTGGTATGTGTTGTGTTTCTCTGAAATTTTGTGATTGCTTTCTCAGATTTAATCTTAATTTCAATTACTGGTGTGTCTAATGGTGGTTTTTTCATATCTTGCTTACTTGTTTTAACAAAATCAAATCATAGTTATTCTCAAATACGTTAGGCAGGTATATTGTTATGCATTTCTTCAGTCATTTGATATTTTATTTTTATTTTTTGCTTGAATTTTCATGTTGCTTTTGATTGTGCCTGGTGTGATTTTTTTTCCACGGTTTAATTTCATTTGTTGTGTTTCAGTTTTATTCAAGAGTGTTGTTGTGAATTTTGCATATTTATAAGGTTTGCATGTGTTGTCTCTCATGCTTTTCTAGTAGTGGTAGATTTCAATCTTGAACCAGTTTCAATGAAGGATGATCACTTCTGGTGACTTTAGCATGAGTTGATATTTATGCATGTTGTTGTATTCTTCATTGTTGCTCATTTTCCTATTTTCTGTGTGAATGAACAAAACTTGATTGTAATTGAAATGTGTTGATCAGGTGAGAAATGAGAACATGAGAGAAAACAATGGCAACAAAGTCTTTATAAGAAAATTCTACATTCATTAAAAATGAGGCTGAATTATAGTATATAAGTAAAATGTAAACTTCATCTTCTGAACTAGTTTTAAAGATGAATTAGATCCATAATCACTTTCTACATGTCAAAACTTGGTGAACAAGATTATTGGGTCTAAATTCGACCACTTGTTAATATACTGAATCTTAGTTGGTATGTTATTGGGTCTAGATTAAGTTACGTGTTAATAGATTTTGATATCCTTTTATATGGTTTGAAAAGTCACCTATTAACGAGTCATATTCAAGTTAAGAATGATTTCTCGATGTGAAGAGAATTTCACATTAACTAAAAAATGAGACTGAACTATAATATATAAATGAAGTGTAAATCTTATCTTTTGAACCAATTTTAGAAGTGAGTTAGACTTATAATCACTTTTTACGCCATGTTCATATAAATAAACAAAAGCAACTCAGAGATGAAGTGTCAATATGCTAAGTTGTTGATCCTTAAGTTCTTTGCTGCAACTTTTTTATGTTTTATAAGGAATTAAGAATAAACTACCATGTGAATACCACGTTGTGTATTGCTTTATTCCATATCAAATATTGCTGTTTCACATTTCTGAACTATTAATCATTTAGTATGAGCTTGTATGATTGTTCATAATCACCAATTGTTAGCATATATGACTTCTGAAACTAGTTCTATACTTGTATATAATAAGTACCATTTTTTTTTCTCTTTAACTATGTTCATCGAATTAATAAAAAAGGTAATCCATTTTTTATCAGAAAAGAAAGAAACATATATTAAAATAATTTAGAAAAAAAAAGAGGTAATCTATTTAAAATTCTTTAAGTATTTTGTAAGAAAAAAAAATAGAAAGAGAAAAAGACATCTAGTTTATTCAAATAGAAACATAACCACTCATTTTCATATGAATTTCAACATAATAGGTTGCAGTCATAGTTGGTGAATCCATCAACAATTATATTCAATGAATATACATGATTTCAGTGGAATTAAAAACACATAAACGATTCTACATTAAATTTAAAATCTTCAACCAATACATAAATCTTTTATGTTCCTTCAATTACATCCAATTCAAAGAAAACATTGATTGAAAAAAATGTTTATTAAAATCAATCCAACTGAGGAAAACATTCATTGAAAAAGAAAATATTTACTACATTAAAATGAAAAAGTATAATAAATATTTAACCTTATTTTGGTAAGATGTTTAAAATCAATGTGAAGGATTTATGTGAACATTATCTTCAAAGATATTCTAATACTCATTTCAACCAAAAAAACTTGGGTACCAAAATATAATAAATAATTTTTTTTAATAAAAGCATAGTGTTTTTAGATTTTAAAATCAATGTTGAGGATTTTTGTTAAAATTTTCTTGAAAGATATTTCAATCCAATTTTACTGTATAAATCTCAAAGGATTAAAAGGAAATAAAAAAAATTTGTATGTAAATTTTGTAAGAAAATATATTTTTTATAAATATATTTTTTTATTAATAAAAATAAATATATTAATAAGAATTGATATAAAAAAATAAAAATATAATTACAAATATATATTATTATAAAAGTGTGCTCGATAAAACAGATTTTGAAGTGACTTCTCTTGTTTTTTCAAATCCAAAATCATACTTCAAAAAATTCGACTCATATCATTTAAACCAGTTTAATGCTGATAAGAAATAAATTGAAAGTGTAAAAAAGAAAGAATTTACAAAATGTGTAAAAGAATATTAGGAGTGATTTTAAAAAATATCCATCAAATGATTCAAAATGTTTTGCGACAAATATTTGCATCAAAAGACAACATTTTATCAAACCAACGTAAATATAACCTTAAATCAAATAATGAATGGCACGAGAACAAATATAATATCGTGAAACACTTGAAAAAAATTAAATAGCCATTCATGCACTTACCTGCACCTTGTCTCCACCAACGATAAAATAAAGAAATGCATTCAGTAAATTGCACACCATAAAATCCTCTTAGGGTTCTTCATTCAGCGATAAAGTTAAAAGGTTTTAAAAAGAGAAACAAGAGTTTTGTGAACATTGTTGTTAAAATAACAGCAAATCTGAGTATTGCAAGACATGAAAATCAAAGGCCATCTGCTACAACAAAGACAAAGCAGCCACTCAAAAGTCTGAAGATTCCAGTCTTGCATCTGTGATTCTCCTCCAGATCTCCTGTTGAATGACAGAACAACAGCAAGTTAGGCTACAAACTGATGAATCTATTCATTTACTGACCCTAATAAGCATGCATATTCATGTGAAAAGCATAATGAAAGTAAACTATGATATTGTCAAAAAGAATTCAAATAATTATGAAAGTTAAAAATGAGAGAAGACATGCAACAAATCATGCAATGTTTGGTTTTTTTTCATAAAAGTTCTCAGTAATCTTGATCATCAACTATTCCAACATGTTTCCAAACACCCTTTTCAGTTTAGTTCAACCAAACAATATAAACTTTTATTTTTTCTCACTTCCTATGTAAACAACCATCTAACATCTGAAAACATTGCATGCCCTATATTCTATTTAAAACTCTCTGCAAGCTAAATTTCACACACAACCAAAGCAAAATATCTTAACAAAATGGACCAAAATCTACAAAGTCACAGTGAAATGAAAACAGTGTAGTAAATAATTAGTTGTTATGATGATACCTTTAACTAAGAGATGGAAGAAACACCCTTATTGGTTGGTTCTTAGTAACCTTCTTCCTGCAGGAAGGGCATTTACCCTGGGTAGTTATTGCAGTCTGGAGGCAAGCCCTGCAAAAGATATGACCACACCTGGTGGACATGGGTTCCTCAAAAGGAGCTATGCATATTGGACAATCAAGTGCAGGCTTCTTAGGTGGTGGTTCAGGTGATTCATCTTCATTTTCATTTTCATTTTCATTTTCACCCTGTAAAACGAAAATAGTGAGCAATTTGAACTCCAGTAAATGGTTCATGCAGAAAGGATCAAATTTACATATAGGTTAGATACAGATATTTACTAACATGCATGCACCTTAAATTCATAGATTACAGTAACACTTTGTTGATTTCAAGCAATGTAGTAAAAAAGAGTATTAAAAAACTGGTTGCATTACACAGCATTTTCAGGTATCTGTTATATATATATATATATATATATATATATATATATGAATATAAAAAAAGGAAAAGTTTGGTTTGGAGGATTTTGTTACCCCAGAACTGCCACCAGTTTCCACACTTCTATAGATTTTGCCATCAATGATGATCTCTTTTGGCAATTCCCCAGTCTCATCATCTGCAAATATCATGAATGAGAGATGTTAAACCATTCAATAATACTCAGAATATATCGAAAATAAATGGCTTCAGTAAACAAGTAATACACAAATTCCTTATCAACCACAAAATTGATGTGCAAGATACTCTACACACACAATCATGGTTTCCATGATCTAAAGTTGGATTTATTGTTATCAAATAATAGATATTATAAATCTAAGGAAATGGATTGGTTAAATATAAGGCTATTCATTAGAGATAAAACATTCAAATATATTTTCAAACATTCTACCCTATTTTATCCACTGGAGTGAAAAATTCTCTTCAGTATGTTAGGTTAATATTTATTATCTTAACCTAAGATAATAAATATTAACCTAATACAGTGGAATCAAAATTAAAACAGTTTTTTCTTTCAAAATCATATATTTTTGCTCACCCAAACAACATGGTAAAGAAGTTTACTAAAAATTAAAATTTGTGAAGGTTATGTAATCAAATGGAAATCATTCCAACTCATCAAATTTTGAAAAATTAAAATCAAAATTCACAAAAAATATTTAATTGTAGAAAAATAACTATAGATTCCAAATTGACACTACCACGAATTAAGATGCCAGTTCAATTAAGGATTATCCCTTCTTCATGAAGAAAAATCGAAACCCTAGGCTTTAGATCTCATCAATACAAATATCTAACCAGAATCACAGAAAAAATAAAAAATTTTGCTCATTAAAACAACACAGTGATACAAAACTGGTATACCACACAATAGATTATTAAATACTATGTGAATTTTGATATCAGGTCAAGAGAAAAAATCCAAAGAACATAGATATAAAATAAAAAAGACAACTTTGCTCATCAAAACAACACCCTGATACACTGTGTGATTGGTACAACAAAATGGAAGCAAAACTTATCAAAATAACTACACATCCAAACAGAATAAGAAAAAACACCACCAACCAAAACAAAATAACATTACAAAATCAAAATTCAAACATGAAATCCCAAAACCATTTCATGACTGTTAAAAAGATAACAAAAAGTTGCCTGTATCAAAAATGCTCCTCCTTTGAATCTTCCTCTTCTGATTGCTCTGAGACTGAGACAACAAAAATCAGAATAAAACAAAGCAGAGTAGAACTTCGTGGGAAAGCTGAGCAAAATTTAAGAACCATTTTAATCAAAACGAAACTGAACCTGAGCAAACGCGGTTGGTGACAGTTCAACCACATCATCATCATCATCATTTGGATCCAGTCCCCTAGCAGCTCGAGCATTCTCCTCTGATGGTGGCACGGCGTTCAGGTCCAGCTGCAAGCTCTTCCTCCGGTTTCCCCTCAAAGATCGTGAACTCATCTTCACACCCTGATAAATTCAACAAGACTGAGAGCAAGAGAATGCAGAGAGTGAGAGGCGATGGAAGAATTGGAAAAGGTGGTGAAGAAAACGAACGTGCATGCAAAGAAACAAAGAGAGAAGAGAAGAGAGAGAAGAAATGAGAAGGAAGAGTGAAGAGTGAGAGATAAAGAAGAGAGGGAAAAGGTGGTAATAACATGATTCCTCTCACACGTGTGACACTTTTCGCATGTGTGAGTTGTGGACCACACTCTTAGTTTGAATTCATTTCCGTCAACTATTCTAATGTAACTCTCTTTATCGAACAATTCACAAATTGTAAATTTTGTTTTTTTCCTATTTTTTTTTTTATTTTCATTTTATTTCTACAAAACATTTATGGTACATTAATTATTTTAGCATTTCAAATGTTATCTATTACTTTTTCTTTTACTTCCTTTTATATTATTTTTCCACTATTATAATTTATTTAAAGTTTATTATTATATAATTATTATTATTATTTATTATTAATACTATTATTATTATGATAAAATTAAATTATTATTTTTCTGACTTTTTTTATACTTCATATTTTTTAGAGACGTCTAAAAATTTCTTTAATAATTTTAATAATATTTTTATATATTAAATTCACTTTATTTTACTTGTTTTAAAAATATTATAATGTAAATAGGGTATTAAAAATAATCAACTTGACTCATACGAATTAGTTCATTACAGATCAGATTGAATTTGAAAATAAATTAACTTAATTTAATTTTTGAAGTATTAATGTAATTTAATTTAGTTTTATTTTTAAGGTTTATCAATTGTCTCTTTATTATAATGTCTTATTTATTGTTACTCTTTCTGCATATAACGTATACCACAGAAATGTATTTATTGTTAAGTGAAATATTCAAAATTTTATTCAATAAAAGAATTTAATATTTTATTAAATTTAAATTTAACGATGGACAAGATATTTATTGAAAACAGCTGTTCACGTAAAATATTCATTAATTGAAAATATAAAATATAATTTAACCTTTACTCTATTAATTAATTTAAAATAATTCATTTAATATATTAATCAATTAAGAGACTCCTTTATATAATTTTACAATTTTGAAAATATATAATCTTCGGTGAAAAAAAATCAAATTTATGAGTATATTTTTATTTTAAAATGTTACTAAATCATCAAATTTGGAGTAAAAAATATTACAATTTATAAAAATAAACAAATTAGGAAATTTAATTATTTTTATAATTAACTGAAAATATTTAATTCTCTTTTTCTATATATTAAAAAAAGTCATTACTCAGTTGTTAGAATTCAGATAAATAATGTAATTTGGAATAAAAAAAGTTAACTAGAATTTATAAAATAAATAAATTAGGAAATTTACTTCATTTTTCTAATTAGGTTAATAAATTAAATTCTCACTTTATCTATATTAAAATTAGTCATTATTCAGTGCTTAGAATTTAGATAAATAATATGTAATTTGGAATAAACCATCTGAACTAAAATATATAACAATGAATAAATTAGGAAATTTTATTCATTTTTATAATTAAATTAATATATCAATTCTCTATTTCTATACATTGAAAGCAGTCCTTATTCAGTTGTTTATTTCAACTAAATAATCTAATTTGGAATAAAAAATCTTAACTAAATTGTATAAAAAAATAAAAAAATAGAAAATTTAGATTCATTTTTAAATTTGGAGTAAAATAAATATTAATTAAAATGTATAGAAATTTATAAATTTATCAATTAGGAAATTCAATTAACTTTTATAATTAGTTTAAAATATTAAATTCTCTGTATCTATACACTACAGAGAGGCCTTATTTAGTTTAGAATTCAATTAAATCATTCTTTAATAAATAAAATTTCAATAAAATGTAATGAAATTTATAAATATATTATGAAATTATTTCATTTTTAATTAAATTCTATTTATCTATACAATAATGATAGTCCTCATTCAATTCCTAGATTAAACTAAATCATGAAATTTGGAATAAAATATATTCTCAACTAAAATGGATATAACTTTATAAATTTACAAGTTAGGACACTTGATTCATTTTTATTGTTAGCTTGATATATTAAATTCTCTTTAATCTACACAAACAATCCTTATCCAATTCTTGGAATTTTAACCAAATAATGTATTTTTGAAATAAAACATTTAAAGTTAAATTAGGTTATTTTTTATAATTAACTAACGTATTTTATATAATTTGAAATTTTTTTTTTAACTAATTCTTATAAGTAGAAAATTTAATATACTTAAAGGTTGAAGATATTTTGGCCTGCAAATTTCCACTAGAAAATATGTAATAAATATTTTATTTATGTTCTTTGATTGTTGTATTTTTATATTATACTATTTATTTTAACTATTATATTGATTATAATATTCATGAGAAGAAATCTACCATCTTTTTTATTTATTTTTTAATCTAAGATAAATTATTATTTTTTAATCTAATGATAAAGATAAACTAAGTAAATGAATCCCTCTTATTTTATCAACGAAAGTCCTTACTACGTGCTAAGACCATGAAGGCTGCAGATATTTTGTTAAACAAATATGGGGTGACCTTGTTATTAGTTGTCCTATGTTGATTCTTCAGAATAAGTTAAAAAACATAAAACTAACTCAAAAAATGAAATCACAAGGTGTGTGGTAATCTGCATAAGAATGTGAAAATTAAGCAGAAAGTTTACATCCAGATTCTTATACGTGATCATGGGATTACGGACAATATGTTGGCATGTCCTGTTCATTTATTCAAGAATTATACACAAAGAACTTTTGTTTTTAACTCTTTGGAAAAGAATGCTTGCAAAACACTGCTGTTGGAGGAAGCACTTTGATGGCTGTTGAATTCGACAATTCCTTGGATCTTGAAATCAACTACGAAAATTTCCAAACAGTTATGCGGCACTTCATGCCAAAGGGATAACATATTTTCAAGAGAGGGTGGTTCATCTACACTAGTGGAGTTAATTTCATGCATTATTTGGTGAGAACTTCATCACTCTCACCACAATATGTGAATAACCAATAGGGAGAGGTAAACCAAGAGAGAGTTATTATCCCTTTCATATGGTAACGAAGTCAGCTACTAAAATTTGATGTAACTTTTTTGCTCTTATCTGTTAGAACCATAAAGGCCTTAACAAGCTCCTCTTTGATCATGAACAGAACAGAAGCTGCAAAGACACTCTGCACTATCTTTGTGCTCATCCCCTTATAGAAGCCAGGTATTCCTTCATAACGGATCATTTTAAGCAGAGCATCAAAAGTACCTGCATTTATAGTTTTAGAAAAGGGAAGATATACTTTGAGAAAGTGGAATGGTTTGTTTTCTTTCTTGTTATGATTGTTCATGATAGTAAGTGAAAGGCTTAAAGATACAGACAGAAGTTCTCAATTAAAATGAAGATATAGTGCACTATAATTGTCGTGGAATATGCAGATTATGATCAAAGTAATTAAATAGTTTGTGTGCAAGACATATTTTTAGGATAAATTCAAAACACTTTATGACAAAAGATTAGGACAATCTTTATGCGGATTATATCAGAGGCTTGTCTCCAAAAGAATCCAAATCCTACCTCTACTAGAAGAAAGACCAAAACAAAATAATTAATTAAAAGTTAATCCTTATTCATTAGTCATGTAGGATTAAATTAAACTCGAACCCAAAGTATTAGAACTTTCACGTAAGGCAATAATTAAGTAAAAAAGAAATGTTACTGATACTCTCTAACACTCTTTACTATTAGTTAAAATTGATTAAAGATCACTAATTAGGTGGATCTCAAGTGTTGCTAGCACTCCTCTAAAGTAAAATAACAAATAGCATACTTTTTCTTCCCTTTTTTTACCTCTCTTTATGTACTGGAAATATAAGCCGCTTTGAACAGCAGTTAATGAAGTTCCAGTAACAATGTTAATGATTCCATAGCTTTAATGTTGAGCAAATAGTAGAAAATCAATGATTATTAATCACTTGAACCAGATATTGGTAAGAATGAGGTTAAAAAACAAAACAAAAATATATTCACAATGTCCAAAGGCAAATTAAGTTATACAACAACTATCTAAAAGCAAACCTGAGTATCTTAATGAGCTACTTCCACCAATCTCCTGTTTTGCTTGAAGCCTTGACTGTGCAAAGAAAAATGTAGTGGTATGAGTCATCAGGCATATACAAGAGTGTAATGATGCAAGTGTATTTAAGACTTGAGACTCTGCAGAAAACTGCGAGAGATAAAACTCTTCTCTGTTGTCAGACTATTTGCATGCTAAATAGTTAGATACATACAGATTACAACAACCAAGACTTGAAGAGAGACAAAACTATGGTTGCATTGCATGGAATGTCGTTTAATACAAAACTGGACCAATGATTTGATGATTGGTGGGATATATACTTTGAAGTGGATGAAAAGTATGCCCTATACTAATGATCACTTGATGAGGCTTTATCTTCTTAACAATAAATAATAAGTGAGGAGAAAATGAAGGAACTATTGGTGGATTTACCTTCACAACTAGTAATGGATATGTTGTGACAGTGGCTCCAAGTTTAGCTATTGCTCCCACCAAAAAGACCTTTTTGAAAGACAGGAGGATGGTTATTTACTGATATTCAAAGCATGGGAAGATATACACACATGTGACATAAAACAATTTAAAATATTCTCCTACAACATGCTTTCCACTTATTTCATTTAAAAGTACTTTATACCTCCAAAGCAGATATACTTGTATCCCCTTGCTTCTTAGCTGCACGTTTTGCCCTTAGATGCTTTAATGAGCTTTCATAAATCATAAACTGAATTGATGGATTGCATACCTGTAATGAAATTTCCCAGAGACATGGAGATTACATAAATATTACACATGAACTTGGTGCATAAAAAAAAAATGATGAGGCTGACCATAATAAGGGCAGGGATGACACCCTTCCAAAACCCTACTGTACCCGCTTCATTGTAGACTTCATTAGCCTTTTTAACCAAAACAAAGATTCATATCAGTATGAACAAAAGTGAAAGTGCTAATTTAGCTGGAAATATGACAATCTTAGGTATAGTAGTATTCTTTATATTGCCAGGACAATCCTATGAATAATCCATGCCTTCTGTTTTTAACAATATAACATATCAAACATTCAACATGAAAACATTCAACATGAAAGATCATGAGAGTAATTGCAGGAAGTAACTCGGCTATTTTTTGTTTCTGACAAATGGTGCAAGCAGAATGTCAAATGATAGATCATTTTCTGAAATCAAGAAACTAAAATTTCTAAAGATTTGGAAAAATAAAGCTCAGTTGACGTTCTTATAATTCAAATTTGTAATATGAACAGTAAATCCAGTGATTAAGAGCAGGAAAAAGAACAAGAAAATTCACACTCAATCCCTGACCAATTTAAAGAATAATCAGTAGTCAGAGAAGGAAAGTGAAATAAGTAAGAGACTAACTGCATGTATAGTTCCATATGGCCGAGGTTTCATAGAATTCAGTTCATTCAATTGATCTTGCAATGTTGAGTCTGCTATGTTGCTTTCAGAAGCAGCGTTCCTTAAAGCTCTTTTCTTTTCCTCCATAATTTTCTTTTCTGCTTGAGTATGAGTCTAGATTCAAAATATAAAATATCAAACATCATTGACATTGGACCCAAAACATGGATGCATGGTTTGAGTGTAGCAACAGGGCAATTAAATAGTGGCCAGTTAGTTTTAAGCATGCAGAGTTTGTCAATTCTTCCCCTTTCTGGCTTTTTACGCCAGATCCTGGCACTATCATGTGAAAAGTACTGAACTTTTGCTAGACACAAGTAACACACACTATACTACATACATTACACGACACCATTTGAGTCAGTGAAAGATTAAGGGTTATGTTTGGAGAAACTTGCCGATAAGTATTTTTAGAAGAGAAAAATATGAAGGAAAAATGAAAACAGCATATCCATAAGCTAAAATTAACTTAATATACCTAATGTCCCACTGTAGACCGTACTCATAAAGCAGAAGAAAAAGATCAAATGAAAGGCGATCAGAATTATGTTCGACAAACTATAATCAAATAAAATAGTTCAGAAGAAAATAGAAACATCTGAAAGCACCTGCATTCGAGTCACTAAAACCCATATTGGATTTGTCAGCAACACATTCAAGGACCTGCAGAATAAGACAATTGCAATAAGAATATGAAGCAAAGAGATAGAAGCTGGGTCGGCTATCACAAACACAACACATGAGTATTCTCAAATGCAACATTCAAATTAAACCGGCATCATAGAGTAATCACCCAGCAATTGCAGCCACAACAAGCCAACCAAACATCCCAACAGTACCGTCTCCATGCCCTTTCAATTTCCGTGCAGCTGCAATCGCCACTGCCTTGTTCTTGAAAACTTGATAGAAATAGTAGTAAATGCCCTGACAGCATTGAAAAATAAGCATTTAGATAACTACCCCACAACCCACAGAGTAATCATGAGTTTTTTCATTTTTGGTTAAATTGGTTTCCCACACCACAGATATCATCTTCCAGATGTAATGCTGTCCAAGCCACAGTCAAACACTAAGTTTGAGCACCTCTTTCAATAAATATTTGAATCTTATCACGTTATGGGAGACTAACCCCTTTCGCTCGATCAAATCTCATTTATTATACACCATATCTTAAAGACATGAATTTTGCATCTTATAACAAGTGAATACTGAAAAATCTGCACAAGCTATTATCTGTAGAGAAGTGCTAGCAATATACTGTGTTACAATTCTTCTACCCTACCGATTAAAACTTAATGGAAACAACAAAATCATGAGGGAAGCTCATTAAATAAGAAGTGAAACCAGCAAATTATGAAATTTCCTTTTAATTTGAATCAATAATAACTTGACAAAAACGGTGTATTGCTAGGATTTCTCATATGGGGTATGGTTGAAAAGTGAAAACCTGAGAAGCAGCAGTTCCAAGAAGAGAAGGCTTGAGGCCACTGTAGAGTCCACCCCAACCCTCAGTTCTAACGAGCTGATAAAGGGTCACAAGATAATCAAGATACCATCACAAACGAAACCAACCAAAAGACAAAAAGGAGCAAAATTTGAACCTGAAAGATCTGAAAAAGAGTGTTAGGAGAAGTGGTTGATTTGGAGGGAAAACTTCGATTGTTCCTCTTGAGTGTTCTTTCAGTTTGCTGGCGCGTGTTTACCTGAAAAATTGCAATTGAATTGGTCACATAGCCAAAGAGAGAAGCATAGAAGAGAAAGAGAGTACCGTTTGAAGAGGATAAGTAATGATTTGAGCAATGATTCCACCTCCTGCACCAGCCAATCCATTTGCAATTGCGTTTGATTCTGTCATGGTTATTCCAATTCTTGTTCACTTCTTCCTTCTTTCTGTACCTAATTCTTTGATACCAGGCTTTAACATAAAAAATAGATATTTAAATGGGTACTTATCCCTATTTTAAATAACTTTTTCATCTATTTGTATTAATTTACATTTATTTAAATACTCTTTTATTTCATTAAAAAGAATGCTCTTTTGTTTATATTTTGCTAATAGAGAATTTAAATTTATGTTTTGAATTGTAATTTAATTAAAATTTGTAACAATTTTTATAAAGTTATATGGTGGGAAAATAACATAAACATGTGTCTTTAAACTAGTTTTAGAAAAATTTTATTACAATTGTTTTCTCTGAATGAATATATAATATGAGAAAATTTTAATAGAAAAAAAATCTATATAATACAATAAATCTATCAATAGTTTATAATAAAATAAAGTTTTAAATAGTTTTGCAGATCAAGTTAATTAGATCAGAACCTTAAACAAAATGTGTATAAAAAATGATAGATCTAACTTAGACTTTGTTTTATTTTTTAATGAAGTTGAGAGTGAAAGCTCTGTTCAACTATTTTCTGGGAAAGAGGAGTGACTAGGTTTTGAATAATTTGTGTATTATTCCTTCTTTTCTTTTGCATCAATTTGAATTGATAGTGAAGACCAAGTTGTACCTTGTTATGTCTCTTTCTTCTTTTCCAATGATTGATACCATTATGTACAGTAATAGTCTTCTACTTTTTGTATATATATATATATATATATATATATATATATATTGTTTTGAGAAGTATATTTTCAAATACTTTGTTTTTCTTAACATTATGGAATATTAAAAAGCAATTTATTTACAATTAAAAAGTTGCTTTTTTATAATATGTTTTTACTTTTTTAACATTCTATTAAAAATATTGTTTAAAATATAAAAAATAAAACTTTTCTACGACAATAATCTTGGAATTGAAAAAGGAAAGAAAACAAAGAAGATATTTACTAATTAAGAAAAAAATAACCATATTTGTGAGTTATTCTTATTTATATGTTGTTAAATTTTTTATCTGTATATTAATATCAGACTCAACTCATATTTGAATATAAATTAACATTTTGACCATCAGTGTTTTCAGATTCTGATCCAATTTCAAACCCAAAATGAGATGTGTGGAATTTATCATCTGGTGAAGAATGTTTTAATAGTTTAATTTAATGCGTTATTAACAGTTTAACACTTTAAGATCCATACATAGAAAACTTTAAAGACAGAAAAAAAATGGTTGAAAAACCAAATAAATATGCATTAGCTTTTACACTATACAGATTTGTTAAAAATCTTGGTAACATAAATTCCTTCCAATCCAGTAATTTTGATTCTGCTGATTTTCCACTGCTTCATGATCATAATCTGGAATCTATTTACTCATCACTGAAGAAGAATTTGTAGAAATCAATGTAATTATTTATTTGTATATCCACTCGTTTGAACGATTACCAGACTCATCCATGTCTATAAAAATGCTCACTGCCTGCAGCAAAAAGGTTTTGCATAAACATTATCAATTTAGATCTGAAGATTCTGTCACAAATTCTAATTAAAGTCAGCATCATAGTACCTTGCCTATGCGAGGTCGTTCTTTAGACTTTGCTAAGGTGTTCCTTATATGTGAGACTGCTCCCCAACATTTCAATGTGTCTGCTACAATGTCAAGCCTCAAAATGTACTCTTCTTCTGTCAATGGAAACGATTTCTGAAAGAAATATAAAATGATGAACATACCCCAAAAGAATTTACATAAAAATCTTCATCTATGCAAACAATTCTATGCTGGTTACACAACCATTTCATAATTGTTTTTACTTGAAAGTACAATCAGACACAATTTTAAGTATATTGGACCTTGTTCATGATAGAACTACTTATTTATTTTTGTACTTATCAACACAAATACAATGAATCACTAAACAAAACATGCACAGCAATGTAATACCTGCTCCATGTACTTCCACATCACATTCAGAGCAAAGAGATTTCTTCCCATGAATTCCTAGCAATATGCATCAGCAGAATGAGGAAAACCAATCAAACTGCTTATCAAACTAAAATGTAGGTTATAATAATTACTTTCATCTGTTACCTCTTAACCAAAATCATAATATATATATATATATAGATATAGATATATAGATATATAGATATATACACACGCACAAAGGTTGAGAAAGATGATAATGTGCTGTGAAATGGATCACCTTTTTCAAAAGTTCATGAAATAGAGCATATAGTAGACAACAGTTTCAGTATTTTAATGTGTAAGCCTCATAAACCAGTACAATATGGAGGAAAGAGGTGAAAAAAATGTAACATTAATCACCATATGAATGCTTTACCACATTCAAAAATCACTGTAATAAATCTGTCTCAGAGGAAACAACAATGCAGAATATCCAACAAAGTGCTGAAGAACTGCCGCCATTATAGACAGTGAATTTGAGTGAAGAATGCCTGATATTATTATAGGGCAAATTTGTATGCAAAACTGAGGAAGCTAATTTATGTAATCTGATTTGTTCAGAAACATACCTTCTTTACCAACTGAACATCATAAGACCTTCCATATTTGTTCCTAATTAGAGTTGCAAGTTCAAATCCAGTAAATTTGGAATCATCCATACCAGCTATTTTCTCAAGATTTTCTCTAAACAACTACTATTCGCCTGAACCATATTTCAGAAAAGAGTCAGTAGATTCAGAAGTATCACAGCAATGGAAAGTAATAGACTTCTCTATTATTCTTGTTGAGAATGGAGGCCTTGGATCTAGGCTCTCACTCGATAAATATATATATATATATATATATATATATATATATATATATTCTAGTTTTTATTAAAAATCTCTCATTTAATTTCTTCAAAATCTTACTTTAACTTATATATAAATTAGTTTAGTTTTATGGAAGAAATTTAACTATTTTACCCTAAACCCTAAGTACTTACTGAGAAATTTATCTATACAAGACCATTCTCTAATTGGAAAAGGATCTTTCAACGATTATTTAAGCTATAAATGTAAAGAAAGAAACACATGGTAACATATTTTACATTGATAAATTTAAGAGAAGAAAATTTAGAAGTTAACATACTCCTCCAATTTCTCCATTATGAGATTTGTTCTTATGAATGTCATCTGGGTCATTTGGATTCATGTTGTCACTCACTGAACTGCAAAATATTGGACCACATTTACGTTCACTTTGGTAACCTTTAAGAGGAAGGTAACCAACATCTATGAACCCTAATACTCTTGAGGGAGAATAATGGCCACAAGATCCCAAAGAAGAAAACTTGTTACTTCCTTTGTCAAGATCCAGAACTCTTAGGGGCCAACTACAGTGGTGGGAGGACATACTGTTCTTTGTATACTGCTATCTGTCATTCAAAATACCATGAAACATAGTTATTAGCAGCTGCATAGAAAACAGAAAAGCTTCTTCTCAACCCTAGAAAAACAAGTATTGTATTATACAAATGAAAGTTCTTGGATGATATTTTGGAACAAAACTAAATTACAATCCAGTAAATATTTTCAAAGTTTGTTCATTAATCAGAATTAAAATTTATCTCCATAATTCAAATAATAAAGGTTTTCATAGGATCAAAATATATTACCAGAATAAAACTATAATTGTTCAACAACACCAAATACCATTTAAGTTTTTGTCCAATGATAATACGTTTGAAAAAACTTCTCCATAACAAGTTTTGAAAGAAAAAAAATGAAAAAAAAAATTGCTTTCTTTTAAGAGGATAAAATATTATAAGTTGTTTTTTAAAAAATAATCTAAAGAAACTCATAGTTATATTACAAACCTGGTTGAGAACAGAGAGAAGGAAAGACATAAAAGTTGCAGTAGGAAGAACTACACACAAGTCTTTCACTCTTTCAAGTTTTATAGATATTTTTTTGGGTGAAGTGAAAGGTGCAATTTTATTTTTATCAGTCATGAATATGTGAATAAGCAGAAAAAAAGAAGAAAAAACATGTTTGTGTCTTGAAACAATAGAATTGTAACTTGTAACTTGCACAAGTTTTCTAACAACGAAGATCATTTACACATTTACACAAAACAAAAACAAAAACATACAATAAAATTATATTATGTAGAAAGTATTATAAAATCTAATTCATACATATTCATATAACATTTATATTTTATTTATATATTATAATTAAATCTTAAATTTAATTAAATATAAGATCTTCCCAATCAAGAAATAAAAGAACATGAAATGAAAATAAAATGAGTAATACAATAAAAAGAAAAAAAAAATAATCATAAAAAATAACGTCCAAACAAAAGATGAAAATAGCTTGTACGCTACAGTTCCCTTTGTTAAAAGAGTTTTTCCAGAGAAAATCCATTTTCTTTGGTCGTTCCTTTACGTCTAAGACGATCTTTTTTATTATTATTATTATTATTATTATTTTTTATATCTGTTTAAATTTAGTCAAAGTTTGAATTTGTTTGTGATACTTAAAGATGAAATTTGGATATATTTTATATATTATATTTTAATTATATATTTAATTGAAAAGAAATTATCAGCTTGAGGATTTGATATTATAGAATAATATAATATATTCACCAAATTTTATTAAAATAAATTTTAATATTATGAAA
Organism: Macrotyloma uniflorum; assembly: GCA_016859785.1. Lineage (NCBI taxonomy): Eukaryota > Viridiplantae > Streptophyta > Magnoliopsida > Fabales > Fabaceae > Macrotyloma > Macrotyloma uniflorum. The sequence goes on along the minus strand of BDMB01000045.1, from coordinate 1,121,668 downwards.
TTAAAAAATCAAATCAAGTATAACTTTATTTTATATAATTATTATATATAAATAAGATTACAAATATTTATATATTATAATTTAATTATATTTTTTAATTGATGAAAATTTTACTTAAAATCAGAATTTTGTGGAGTTTGGCCACCTAACCTATTTTCTTCTCAATCAAAATTTAGTTATTAATTAATTTTCCACCACCCTTCTATTTGAAAATAAAAAATAATAATAAGTAAACAATAGATAAAAATATTGTTCAATTTGAAGCTAGTGATAGAGTTTAGTAGGTCTGCACCAGGTTTTTATTTAAAAATAGTAAAAGTTTAATTATATGTTTTATTTATTATAGGTTTTATCTGATGTGACTTCTACCTAAATAAGTTTATTAATAATTAAAATTTTCCTAATTTTTTATACAATATTTATGGTGTATACAACTATTTTGTATATTGTAAATAATGATGCATTAAAATAAAATAAAAAATACTTATTTGAAAGTATATTTTTGCTAAGATCTTTGATCAAGATATAACTTTGTCTTTCAAAAATATTGTAAATTTAATATTTTATGTAAGTCAATATGCTTAATGAAAATAAATAAAAGAATATATGATGTACATATAATTATTTAGTAATAAATAAATAAAAATATTTTATTTATTTTTACTTAAATAGACATTTCAAGTTATTTAAGGTTTGAATTTTTAACTAAATAAATTTTATAAATACAAAATATTTATTTAGAACTTTTCAATATTTTAATAAACACTTATTTAATTATTTAATTATTGATTTTAATCATAGTTTTGAACGTAAATTATATTTTATCTTGGTATGAACACAGAAATAATATGTCACAAATAATAAGATATTTTATACTTTCGTAACAATTTTTCTTAAAATATTTTCTTGATTAATTATGACTTAAAAATACTTTTATTTCAAATTTAATTTAATTTTATATTACTTTTATAGGTTTAAATAAGTTTTGAGTCTCAAATTTATTGAGATTTTCATATTTGAATACCTAATAAAAAAAATTAATTGTTTTGTATTGGATTCTTATAGTTTCATCTTATGTAAACAAATCACATAATGTTGACTTGATAATTGTTTATTTAAAGCTAATTTTTATTAGGGTTTTGAGTTGAAAAAAAGAAAGAATAAAGATTTCCATTAATGTTTTTTAATTTCCTACCATTATTTCCAGATGCATAGCCCTAACCAAATTCATGCTCATTTCTTAATTTGAAAAACAGTGACATATATCTCAAAGTAGAATCTATTATCCAAATCAATTAAAACATTCATCACATCACAATTAATTCTATAAAAAATAATTACATGAAAAACAAAAAATTTCAACTTTAGAACAAACTGGCCCTGAGATTGAAGGTTGGGTGATATGCTCATGGTGATAAAGCTAAAGAATTCTGAATTTCATTTCAAATAGTTAAGAAAAAGAGTTTAACCCAATTTAAAACAAAACATTAAAAATTACATTGGAGAAGACAACACATTATATAGATTTCCATCAAATAAAATAAAAAATATCATGGAGGACCATTGATTAATGAATTTGGCAGACTCTTTTGATTATTACCAAACTTTTCTCTCCTATATTTATGTTTAATAAATGTTTTGACTTCTGAGAAAGCCCTAAATTAGTAAGTTTCTGAAGCTCTTATGTTTTTTTACAAACTTCTCCATCACATTGCAAGTATAAATGTCACACCACAAACTCCACCACCTTCACTCAATTTGGAACATACCTTCTTCAACCCAAAAACACATTACAATGTTCATGTATATTGCAGTGTTTGTATCAATTATTCTCTCCTTCATATTCTTCAAAATAAGCTCGAAACACAATAAAGATGAGCCTATTACAAATTGGCCAATAATGGGTATGCTACCTGGATTTCTAGATAACCTTTCCAATTTCCTTGATTATTTGACCTTAGTTTTGAAACATTGTGGAGGTACTCTAGTGTTCCATGGACCCTGGTTCACAAACGTAAACTTTATTTTTACTAGTGATCCCATGAACGTGCACCACATTGTAAGTAAGAACTTTGGCAACTATGCGAAAGGGTCTGATTTCAATGAAATTTTTGAAGGTTTTGGAGATGGGATTTTCAATGCTGATTTCCATACATGGCAACGAGAGAGGGAAGTACTTCATTCACTGCTTAAAAGGAAAAGCCTTACGAGCTTCCTTCATCAAACCATTCAGAAGAAGGTGGAGAATTTCGTGATACCATTTCTTGATCATGCATCCAATGAAGGAGTTGAGTTGGACTTACAAGATGTGTTTGGGAGGTTCACCTTTGACACCACTTGCTCCCTTAGTTTTGGATATGATCCGAATTGTCTTCCAAACAAGCTCACTAAGCTCTCGTATTTTGCTTATGAGAGAGCTTTAACTGTGATTGGTGATGTACTATTCGACAGACACTTCACACCAACATGTTTGTGGAAGCTGCAAAAATGGCTCCAAATTTTTCAAGAGAAGAAGTTTACAGAGGCAGAAGACAGTTTCCTTAAATTCTTGGATGAACGCATTGCATCTAAACGTGAAGAGCAGAATAGATGCAATGGTTCCAGAAAAGTTGATGACAGTCCTTCTGACCTACTAAAAGTGCTAATGGAGGAAGGAGCTCAACAAGGGCAAGTGATGGAAGACAAGTATCTTAGAGACACAGCATTTACCCTTCTTTCTGCTGGAAGCATGACAGTTAGTGCAAGTCTCACTTGGTTCTTTTGGCTGGTTTTAACTCATCCAGATGTGGAAGCTAAAATTCTTCAAGAGATCAAAGATAACTGTGTAGATCAAGATGGAAATATCATTGATTCCAGTGTAGAAGAGCTTGGTAAGCTTGTTTACCTCCATGGAAGTATATATGAAGCCTTGAGGCTTTTTCCTGCTGTTCCCTTCAATCACAAGTGTGCAATCAAATCTGATATACTTCCTAGTGGACACCATGTAAGTCCAAATACCAAGATCCTATACTCTTTGTACTCTATGGGAAGGATGGAACAAATATGGGGACATGACTGCATGGAGTTTAAGCCTGAGAGATGGATTTCAGAGAAAGGACGCATCATACACGTTCCATCTTACAAGTTCATAGCTTTCAATGCAGGTCCTAGAAGTTGTTTGGGTAAAGACATGTCTTTGATAATAATGAAGATGGTAGCAATTGCCATGTTATGGAGGTTTCGCATGCAGGTGGTGGAAGGTCATCCTATAACCCCAAGGATTTCTGTTATACTTACCATGAAACATGGCTTGAAGGTCAAAGTTACTCAGAGAAGAGTTTGACAGCAACATTCAGTTCTCTGAAACACCCCACATGATCAATGATATATTTTCTGTCTCTTAAGTTATAATAAATTTCTCCAAATCTTTTGCATGCATTTTTATATAAGATGTTTGTGTTTCTATGGTTGACTAGTTTTCTTGCTACTTTGTGCAGATGATTCGAACAATATATGTTTCATTGCATTTTCAATGACACTGAACATAACAGACATCACCATATGTGTGTTTCTTTTATTACATCTAAAGCTTTTACATAATGGTTGAAATTATTAGACTCTTTCTTGTTCTTTCTGAAAAAAAGTTAGCTCAGAACTTTTAAAAATTACTATTTTGAATGAAGAAGTTTGCAATTGGGTATTTTTTTTCTTTCTATATCCTACTCTCAATCAAAGGTTTTGGTTATAAATAAGATAGATAGTAAATGAAAATATTAGAATAGTTGAAAATCTAAGTCTACGCGTAAAATCTTGAATGCAATTACTATTAAAATTAAAGAGAATATTTTATTTACATAAAAAAAAAAAAGCACAATATATACATAGGTTGTAGCTATGATATCTTTTTATAAATGGAAACATTTGAATAAATAAATTAATCAAAAAATTGTACAAATATGTTATATTTATAGAATCTAATCTATGGCTAAAAATATTTTATTTATCTTAATACTCTTCTTAAGTTGAGACAAGAATATCAAATATTACCAATATTATTTCTTACTTTTTTTTTCATATTTTTAAATATTTTACCATTAAAACTAAACTCTTTAGTTATTATAGTTATTAATGATAATAAAACTATTTAATGATAAATTTAACTCAAATAACACATTTCTCATTCTCAAAAGTTTGTCATGTCTCTAAATTTTAACATTTGATCTTGCCATAGGTGATTATTTTTTACCTTCCAAGTTACAATATTTCTTCTTACAAAGGTGAAGTATCCAAAAATAACCTTTTATTAATATATCAATTTGTTTATTTAACCTTTCAATTTTACGTAAAATATTTATAAATATTATTATCTTTTCAACACCCTAATTATGTAATAGCTAGTAATACTTTTATTTTGAATAAATATATAAATATTAGTTAAATATTAATATTTAGTTGGATTATTAAAAAAATAAAACTTATCTATCTAAAATTATTTCATTAAAATCTTACACACTCAACAACATCTATATCAGGGAATGTTTACTGAGAGTAAAAGGTTAAAAGTATTTAATTATAAAATTTTGATTAAGGATAAGTTATTTAATATACAATCTAAACTTTGATAAGTTATATTAAATTAAAATTTAAATATACACTTCTTCTAAGTTCTTAAAAGATTGTTCTAAGCATTGTCACCAAAGAAGATTCCTGCTAACCTGTTGCATGTGTTCATACAAAATTAAGTACAGACAAAAACTAGCTATCATGTGATAAAGTTTGGTAGCATTGATGAGTTTATGCTAAAAAATTTTAAGTTTGTAAAATAGGAATAATATAAGAAATATTCTATACTTAATTTTTTTATGGGAAAGTTTTCTTAATTCTAATATTTATATAAAATTAAAAATAATAGCGACTATAACAAAAAAAAATGACCAAATTATGTTTACAAAATTAATAAATCAAAATATAAATGATTGAAACTATGATTTTTAATTCCACGAATTCAATTTAACTCATATTAAATCCATGAGTCGTGACAATTGTGGATTTTGGAAATTATAATTTTTAAAATTCATGAATCTTTGTAGGAAACGTTCTATTAGTATCATTCAAAACTAAAAATTCAAGGAAAATTTCTTAAAAACACAAAAATCCTATTTGAAATAAAAAAAAAACCATGAGAAATACTTTTATGAATCTATCATGTACCCTCATATTCTAATAGAGGGAAGAATTACACTGTAATACATTTTGTTGGACATGTTCTATTACAATTAAAAATTATAAAAATATAAGTAATACATGTTAAAAAAAGTTCATAGATTCATGATTTTCAATAAAATTTATTTAATACATTTAAGAGTGTCAAGAGAAAAAGTCATTAGCTAAAATTCTCTTTGAAACACAACATTATTAAGGTATCACAAACAAAGCAGAAATTAAAAGAAAGTCATAACTTTTAAGTGAAAGAAAATATAAATGCCATCTACCATTTGGGATTGAATGTTTTCCATCAAGTGCATCTTTTAGTAACTTTAATCTTAATGGTAAGTACCATAGAGAGCCTCGGTGTTATAGCATGACCATCCACCACCTGAATCTGAAACCTCCACAGTGTAGCAACTGCAACCATCTTCATTTCAATAAAAGCAAAAGTCTTTACCCACACAAATTCTGGGGCCTGAATTGAAAGCTATGAACTTGTGAGAAGGAATATGTATGATTTCTCCTCTCTCTGAAATCCATCTCTCGGGCTTAAACTCCATGCAGTCATGTCCCCATATTTGTTCCATCCTTCCCATTGAGTACAAAGAGTAATATATCTTGGTAGTTGGCCTAACATGGTGTCCACTAGGAAGTATATCAGATTTGATTGCACACTTGTGATCATAGGGCAGAGAAGGAAAAAGCCTCAAGGCTTCACATATTGCTCCATGAAGATAAGCTAACTTACCAAAATCTTCCACACTTGAAGCAATACAACTTCCATCTTTGTTTAGACAATTATCTTTGATCTCTTAGAAGGATTTTAGCTTCCACATGTGGATGAGTTGAAACGAGCCAAAAGAACCAACTGAGACTTGCACTAACTGTGCTGCTTCCAGCAGCAACAAAAGCAAATGCAGTGTCTCTAAGATACTTGTCATCTATTAATTTTCCCTTTTGAACTCCTTCCTCCATTAGCATTCTTAGCAGGTCAGGATCGGTATCATCCACTTCTTTGGTGTTGTTGCATCTATTTTGCTCTTCACGCTTAGATGCAATGCATTCGTACAAGAATTTGTCAAAAATATTTCTGGACTCCGTGAACTTCTTCTCTTGACCAATTTGGAGCCATTGTTGCAGCTTCCACAAACATCTTGGTGTGATGTGTCTGCGCAATGCTATTTCCTCCATCAAAACTAAACCTCTCTCATAAGCACAGTGTGAGAGCTTAATGAAGTTGTTTGGAAGGGAGTGAGGATCATATCCTAAAACACTACAGCAGGCCATGTCAAAGGTGAACCTCTGAATGACATCTTGTAAGTCCACCTCAACTCCAACTCTGGATGCATGATCAAGAAATGGTATTAGGCTATTCTCCAGCTTCTTTTGAATGATTTTTTGAATGAAGATACTATAGCTTTCCCTTCTAAGCAATGAGTGAAGTATTATTGTTCTCTCTTTTTTCCATGCTTGGATATCATCAGAATTCAAAATCCCATCTCCAAAAACATCAAAGATTTCTTTGAAATGGGGCCCTTTGCCATAGTTGCTAAAGTTTTTGCTTGTGATGTGGTGCACGTTCATGGGATCGCTGGTGAGAATGAAACTGGTGTTTGTGAACCAGATTCCTTCAAACATTAAAGTACCTCCGTAATGTTTCAAAAATAAGGTTGCATAATCATGGATTCTGGACACGTTTTGTATAACTGCAGGAAGCATACCAACGATTGGCCAATTTGTAAGAGGAACATCTCTATTGATTCTCCGACTTATCTCGAAGAATATGAAGGAGAGAATAATGGATACAAACCCTAAAATATACACATACATAGCCATATATTGTAGGTTGAGTGAGTATGGTTCAGATTGAGTAAAGATAGTGGAGCTTGTGGTGACATTTATACATGCAATGTAATGGAAAAGTTTGTTCATGATCACAAAAGCTTCACAGATTCATTAATTGAGATTAGGATGAAAATAAAATTTATTATTTTAACATTAATTAATATCCAATCCATCTAAATATTAATAAATTACTTTTAACGTGGAACCTCTCTATTATAATTTAAATTTTACTTTACTATTAATATGTTTTATTATAAATGAAAAAGTAATAAAAATAAAGAAGAGAGAAATAAAGTTAAAATTAACAAAATTAAATAGAATAAAAAAAATAAAAAGTTAAACCCACATAAAAAAACCATCCTATAATTATATACAATATTTTCTTTTTCATTGTTTAACTAAATACAATATATTTTATAGCCTTAATATTTTGATATTTAAATAAAGAAAGTCTAGAAAATATTACTTATCAACTTTTATTATTTTAAAGATTTATTTTTTATTCTACAATACTTTTTTTCTTTTTCCTTCTTCTTTTACCAAACACAAATTAAATAATTATCTTAACTTTTTATTTTAAAAAAATAAACATACAGTGAATTTTAAGAGAATGATTCTATAAACCAACACAAACTCATTATGTCTAGATAAATTTCTTTACTAAAAAGTCCAATTTAATTTCTCTATTAAATTTTTAAGTTAAATTTTTATTTTATTCAATTAAATAAAATCTTTAATGTTTAATTTTAAAAAGTATAGATTTATATTAATTAATCAAACACAACAGGAATTTAATCCTAAAACCCTAAAAAAAGGGAAAATCCACATGTTGTCACGTGCACAAACCAAATTGCACGTGCAGATTCTCCCTTAGAAGAACAAACTTTCACGTGTCTCTCACCCATTTTCAGTGGCGCAACTTCATAGTGGTGAAAGGGTTTTAAATTTTTTTAAATATATATAAATTAAAATTATATATAAAGAAATATTTTAATTTTATTATATTTTTATATATTTATCACCTTAAAAAAATTGTATATATAAAATTTATTATCATCTAATTACTAAAAAGAATATCACATTTATAATTGATAATAATAATGTGAATAACTCATTCACATGAAATAATATAACTTTGTAACAAATTTTAATATATATTATTTTAATAAATATATTAATATTTCCAATAACTAAATAATATATTAAGATAAGATTAAAATTATTTAATTTTACAAATTTGAAACCAGAAGTCTTTAATTAAAATAGCATTACTCTACTCTTTCGTTATATTCTCAATAATATTTCCACCTTATTCATTTCATAATTTTTTTTTTCAAGTATACTATTCAATTTATTTTTAAATTATAAAAAATATTTAAGTTAAACAACTTATTATATTTAAATATAAATAATAATAAACAATATAAATTAATATATTATTTTTTAGGGTAATTTATAGTTTAATTAAAATTTAATTGTATTTAATTTTTATATTTGATAATTAAAATGAAAATGAAGATCAATACCTATACCTAATTCTTCACTACTTCCCCAACTTTCATACCAAACTTGTTTATAAGACTTTATAATATGTTGAAACATAGAATAATTTTTTAAGTCATTTTATATATTGATAGTAAAAGTTTTAAAATATTTAATTATGACATTTTGATTACTAATTTTATGTTTATTATAATATAAACATTGATATATTATATTAAAATAAACTTTAAATATATACTTTTTAGACAACAGTGGGTAAGGAGGAGTTTCAGATATTTTCTCAATTTTTATACAAAGTTAGGACAAAAATTTGACCAAACTGTTTGATGTACAATTATTATGTTCTACTACTTTTGGTAGATGAAGATAAGAAAATTATTATATGTTATATATTTTGTTATCTTTTTTTTCTCCAATATGCATGTGTTATTAATAAACTGATAGGATTTTTTAATTAAATTAATGTAATCTTAAAATTTTAAAATTCAAAATTTAAAATAATTATATCTCATAAATTTAGGATAGACTATTTTTAGTGAAAATTTATTGATACCTGTTTGTGGTAGTGTATATAGGTAGAGATAGAAAAGGATTGGTATATGTTACATGTTATCATATAAATATTTTTTTATATAATTTAGTTTATATTTTAAAATTGAGTATAATTTTAAGTTTAACCTAATCTTATATTAAGTTATTTTGATTTATTTTAAAAAAATAAATCAAAATTAATTTAAATATTAAATCAAATATATATTTATAAAATGTAAATTATATTAATAAAATTAATTTTAATATTCATATATATATTAATAAAATAAATCTTAATTAAGATATTTTAAACTTTCAACTGGATAAAAAATACCAATTCAATTTGGGTTATAAATTTTTTTATCTGCCATAATCTCACACTGATTCATTGGATTTGAAATATTGCTTTTTGTTCAACTTTTTTTATCACAAGATAAAACTGGTAAGAAATAAATATTCCTGACCAGAGTTTCATCTCTATTCTTTAATTTGTTGGGCCTTAGCCCTTATCCAATTTGAGTCCAACATTTCTATACCATACTTTTTCTTGGTGGCCTTTTAACTTTTTTATTTTGATTTGTTATTTATGTTAATAAAAAAAATATATTTAAAGATAGACATTCCTGTTGCATATTCTCTCAAGTGTTATTTGTATTTAATATTTAAATTTAAATTAAAAATGATACTATAGATATCACTAATGTTGTGCAATTATCTTATACTTTGCTATGTTATGATTATTGTTCAGTTTCCTATTCATCTCTTATTTTGCAAAATGGGTTGGAATCTTGAGTGCTCAAAATTTTCTTTACAGTAATAGAACAATGTCCTTTAAGTGGATTCAAATTTATGACGATTGAATTAATCGAAATAAATGTTAATAAATTTTGTTGGAAAAATTTCATATGAATTAAAGATATGGATTAAAGATGAGGTCGAACTATAAATATATAATTGAGATATAAACCTTATTTTTATATAGTTGGATTTATATTCGTTTACTTGTTAATATAAACATGTTATTAGGTCATGGGTCAAAGTATATAAGTAAAATATAAATTTCATCTTCTGAACCAATTTTGGGACGATTTTGGGAGTGAGTTAGACCCATAATTATTTTCTACATTTTTAATTAGATAATTTTAAATAAAATAGAATAAAAATTAGAAGTAATACAAATTTTAGAAAAATGAAATAAATATTTTCTAAGGAGAAAAAAAAAAAAGAGGATTGAGAAAGTAAACAAGGTTAATCAATCTAAGAGAGAAGTTTGTTGTTCTAAGAGAAAAAGAAGAAAGAGCATAAGAAAACAAACTTTCCAACTTACATGATGAAGTAATCTACACATTTGGAAGCAAATGAAGTGTTTGAAGATGCATTTTGATGAAGCAATAAGGTATTTTTAGAGTTCCCTCTCATCATCAACTTGCATGAAAGAGAATCTTCTATCCACATATCATTACCCTAAAATATATGAAAGTCCTGCCAACAGTTTTCATTAACAAATGTCTGATTTCACTCCAAATACAAACCTACAAACCCAAAATCCATAGTTTATATCAGTAAAGTTGAATCTGAATCATTTACTATGTGAACCACCAAGCCAACTTCCAAGCTGTCCCTACCTTTCTTCTTGACCAACACCATTACAAGTTCACTGTCCCACACAATGAATTCCACACCTACTCACCTTCACCTTTCTAAACCAAGCACACTCTCATCTATTCTCCAAACCAGTCACCATTTTCTTTCATCCATCTACACACTTTCTTCTCTCTCTCTCTCTCTCTTTACTTTCCTCCATGTTCTTCAGAAAACCATCACCAACTCCCCCTCTACACTCTCTACCCTCTCTACCCTCTCCATCATTATCCTTCTCAAAATCCAAAGACCCCCACAACCACATCATCAACAACAAGCTAAAGTACACCCTCTTCTTATCTCTCTTTCTTGCTTCATGGTTCCTTCTTCTTCTGCATCATCACCTTCGCTTCACACCATTACAAAAACACACCACAACATGCCCCGGATCAGGACCATTGTTCTACATCTACACCCTCCCCTCACGCTTCAACCTTGGACTCCTCCAACGTTGTGAGAATCTTAACATCTACACCAACATGTGCCCCCATGTCGCCAACAATGGTCTTGGCCAACCCCTCTCGACACCCTCCTGGTACGCCACACACCAGTTCATAGCGGAGATGATCGTGCACGCGCGCCTCCAGAACCACCCCTGCCGCACCTGGGATCCCCATGCGGCGCGTTTGTTCTACGTGCCGTTCTACGGTGGCCTCCATGCTTCCAGCGTGTTCCGCGAGGCAAATCTCACCCTCCGCGATGCCTTGCCCCTCGATCTTGTTGACTTCGTCCAGAGTCAACCCTGGTGGAAGAGGCATAATGGTAAGAAAAAACCAGTAAAAGTTCAATCTTTCTGCTATTGTTATTACTTCTCTCTTACCCATTGAAAAAAAAGCTGAATTTAACCAGTATTTTTATAATGGGAGAAATTTACTCTACTATAGTTACTAAAAGATAATACTAATCATGAAAAATGAGTCCCAAAATTCTGAATTTTAACCCTAGAAAAAGAAGTGAAGACATTTGACCATGATTACGTGTAGGAAAGGACCACTTTGTTGCCCTGGGGAGAACTGCATGGGATTTCATGCGAACAAAAGATGTAGCAGACTTCGGAGCAAACATCTTCCTAAACCTACCACATGTCCGAAACATGTCGGTGCTAACAGTGGAACGACATCCATGGCAAGGACAAAACCAGTTCGCAATACCCTACCCCTCTTACTTTCACCCCAAAACCCTTTCCGAAATACTCACGTGGCAGAACACCATTCGCCAACGCGCACGACCCCACCTCTTCTCCTTCGTCGGCGGCACGCGCCCCAACCTCGCCAAAGCCAAGGTGCGCGACCACATCGTCAGCCAATGCCACGCCTCAGAACGCTGCGTTTTGGTCCAGTGCGCGAGTGGCGACGCGCGCTGCCACAACCCCATGGAGGTTCTCCAAGTTATGACGGCCTCCACTTTCTGTCTTCAGGCCCCCGGTGACTCCTTCACGCGCCGGTCAACTTTTGACTCGATTCTCGCAGGGTGTATTCCCGTGTTTTTCTCGGAGCATACGGCATATACGCAGTACGCGTGGTATTTTCCTACGGAGAGAGATACGTATTCGGTGTTCATCGACGAGAGAGAGGTGAATGAAGGGAAGAAGAAGATCGAAGAGGTGCTTTTGGGGGTTGAAGAAGAAGACATTGTGAAAATGCGTGAGGTGGTGATTGGGTTGATCCCGAAACTCACTTACACGCACCCCAACGCGAGTGGGGATGTCGGGTTTGAGGATGCTGTCGATGTCGCGCTGCAACGGCTTTCGCGGCTCGTATTTACGGACGAAACGAGAAGCTTGAGAAGCGCCGACATTTGAAAAGGTTGAAGCGCGTGCGATATTGCTTCTATATAAATATTTTTTTTAAAAAAAGTGTTTTTCTTGAAAGATATAATTACATAGAATGGTGAATTTGTTCTTGAATATGTAAGAAATAATTGATTTAATTCTTAAATTTAAATAAGTTAAAATAAATTAAAATAATTTTCACCCTTTATATTTATCTTTTTATTTTAACCAGGTTCTTTTATTATTATTATTATTATTATTTAAATACAATCAGTACTTGAAACACTCAATTTAGTACATTGTGGGTTCACCAAGATTTGTTTTTTTATGAGGACATTGTGAGATTTTAGGGGTGTATAAATGGGGCAGAGTGGTGGTGAACAGAAGGTAACAACAATAAATGGAATCGTTAATAATGTTTTTGAGATTGTGTGTTGAGAAAGGTGACCTACATGTATGGCAAGAGTGTTTTTGTTTTGGATTTTGTGGAGTTAATGTGCTTTTAGTTCTTCACTTTTGGTTGGTAAAATGTTCAACACAATTACTAGATCCAAATGTTCAAATGCTATAGTTTGGGGTGGAGTATTTGAAGAAAGTTTTCATTTTTTACTTGGTCGTCTCTATTTTATAATATGAATTGACTAAGTAAGCACTTTACCAACCCTAGACATTGTGAGTTCAACATTCCATATATAGTGAATAAAAATCTCATCTTCCAAACATAAGAAAAAAAAAGGTTACGTGTGATATTTGTTTATGAAATTTGTATATAGTTATTAACTTGATTATGTTTATGATATTTGTATGTGTCACAATATCTAAATTTAATATTTTTTTACTTAGGGTTTAATTTCTAAGTCTAATATATGCACAATTAACGCAAGAAAATGCTCCTTCAAGAAACTTTCAAGTTTTCTGTATAAATTGACCAACACCATGTGGTCGTATTCCACGTCTATTTCTTATTCTAATACGAAGCTTTCTTTGAGAGTGGGTAGGTCATGTTTGACTTAAAAATTGTGGTTTTTCAATATTATGAAAGTTCCACTTTAAGTTACAATTTTGAAATAATTTTTTAATACATTGGTAGTTTGTTAAGGCTGTAATTTTTTTTTTCTTCAAGAAAAACTTGTAGTAAAATACCTACTAACTTTTTTATAATTAATTTTATGCTAAAATAATATAATTTGTCATTCAACTTTATTCCACATAAAAAAAATTATATAAAAAATATAAATACAAGATATTAGATCAAATCTCATATTACATATGATCCACACTATGAAAAACAAATGATAAAAAAAAAATGAAGAATAACTTTATATATATATAATCATGTTTGACTTAAAAAGTAGTTGAATATAGTTTGGGAAATTGTTAAAAGACTCCACGTTGTATGTAGAAATGAAGCATTGTGTTGTACATGATTAATCAGAACGTGATTCCATGGTGTTAATAAGTTAATGAAAGAGGATTTTATTTTATTGTTTCTTTTGTTGATTAAGAATTGTCCTGCACATAATTATAATTAATTAATAATTTATTAGATTATGGGAACAAGATACTATGTCTTTAAAATAATCAAGGTTTAAATTCCTCACATAGGCCTTAACTATTAACTTTAATTATCACCAACACTTTAACTAGTATATTTGTTTATTATAATATATCCTCTCTCTCTATATATATATATATTATATGACCACTAACCACTAGCTATCAAAGGGTGAGACACTTCCATTACTTGTATTGGGAAATGAGCTGTAGTGTAGATCAATTTTGTTAGAAACATATTTAAGATATATATACGTGAACCAATTATGTCAACTTTTCAAGTTGCTGTTTTTATTTCATTGAATTATTTGAAGTAATGATGAGTGTTGAATTTGTATTCTTATTGTATTTACAAAGTTGATTACCACAAAACTGTTTTTTATGACTTCTTTTCATCTTGTTTTTTATTTTTTTCGGTTTCTTTGTGATTTTTTATTTATCCTTTAATGCTTAAGTCAGTATATAGTGTAGATAAGATTTAAATTTAAGTTAAGAGGATATGTTATCTTAGTTAAACATATTTATTTATAATATAAAATAATACAAAATTATCTTCCGTAGATTTTAAATGTGAGATCTATTATGATCATATGTTTTTTTTCTGGGATTGTATACGAATCTTTCATTATAATAATTTAGACCTAATGTTGTGGGATTATTTGAGATTGGCAGTCTCTTATCGAGGATTCGAGACGAGTTTTTATTTTGAAGAATTTGATCCAGATATAATGGGATCCTCCCCTAATGTCTGGACTAGGAGTATCTCGGCCTACAAAAATACTGACCGAGATATATTGAATACAATTATCAACCCATATATAATTGAAGTAAGTATTATTTATTTATTAGATATATAGCATTTTTGGTTAATAGCTACTTACTATTCTTGTTTTCTTATTATTGCATTTCTTATTGTTATTGTTAAGTTCTATTTATTAAGAAAAGAGAAAACAAATTTATGCAAGGAAAACTGTTCATCTTATTAAAATGAAAGAATTGACTTTTATAATAGCCTTATAATAAATTCTTCAAATTCTAATTAATAATTCTCAACATATCCTCCCTTAAACTGAAAAATCTGAGACATTTAGTTTATATCAACAATAGAACAAACTCCAAAATATTCCTGCAACTTTAAGAACTGCTCATGCTTCAGAGGCTTTGTCATCACATCGGCTAATTGATCTTTTGAATTGCAATGAAAATGAAAACATACATCTATATGCTTAGTACGCCCATGCATAACTGGATTCTTTGAAAGTTTAATTGCTGAGTTGCTATCATAAAATACAATAACAACTTCTTGTTTTACTGCTTACTTCTTAGAAGTCTATGATACTGCTCCTGGAGATAAAAGAAACACATATCCAGAGGTGATTTTTCTGTCATATGAATCTTTAGCATAATCACTATCTTTGTAGGCAATAAGTTCTACATGTCCTCCCTTCTTGTAAAATATTTCGAATTCATTTGTACCCTTCAAATACCTCAATGTTTGTTTCGCAACTTGTAAATGCATTTTAGTAGGATTTTCCATATATCTATTAATAAGACTTACCACAAACATCATGTCTGGTCGTGTAGCCGTAAGATACATGAGATTGTCTACGACTTGTTTATAATAAGTCTTATCCACTTTAACTCCTCCTTCATCCTTCACAAGTTTATCCAAGATGTAAACCCATTTCACACTCACCTTCTTTGCTCCTTCAGGTAATTCAACCAATTTTCATGTGTTATTTCTCTCTATTGCTTCAATTTCAACATCCATTGTTTTCCTCCAATGCTTACTTTTAATAGCATCTTCAAAATGAATTGGATCATCAATTGTAGAAATGACCAAATGAACTTCGTTTTCTTCTTCGGCAAGACCCTCTCCAAGTACATAATCCTTCATTCAATCAGGTTGTCTCTTGTTTCTTCCCTTATCTAGGGTTGAGGTAGTATCTTTACTGGGAGAGTTTAAAGAACTCTCATCAACATCAAATTCAGATTTTCCTTCCACTTCTTCTAAATCAGTTTCGACAACTCCATTTTTATGATCATTCCAATCTAAATCACATGAAGGTTTGTCTCCTCTCCAATTTCTTTTCTGAGGAAATGAGACTCTGTGTTGCATGCCCATCATGCAATCATCACACAACTTTAAAGGAGACTTCAATTCTGGTAGCCCACTTACCATATTCTTCTTTTGGAGTGTCTTTAAGCCTTTATAACTTAAGTGTCTGTATCTGCAATGTCGTAGTTGAATCATTTCTTCTGTTGTTGCGCTGAAACAAGTTGGCATAACAGGCTGGGATACTACATGTAGCCTAAACATTCGATTACTTGATATCTTTGTATTCATGATCAATCCTCGCTCGGAATGATACACCTTACATCTGTCATTTTGGAATAGAATAGTCAGTCATTTTTCTTGCAACTGACCAATACTTAGTAAATTATTCGTTAGTTCTGGTACGTAGAACACTCCTGTGATTTTCTGCACTATTCCTTCCACTTGTAGCCTTATATTCTCTTTTCCAGTTACAACCATGCTTGTGTTATTCCCAAGTTTCACTGTATCTATAAAGCATATGTTCAAAATAAAATATTTTCCAAAGCATATGAGAAAAGATAAAATGAAAGAAATAAAAATGAATTCGAATAAAATTTTATTGATCACAACAAAGGAGAAGGGGAAAAAAAAGAAAAAAAAAAAGGAAAAAAGTTTCAAGTTTAATAGTAAAAGAAAAGAATAAGATTAAAGTGAAAGAAGAATGTCTTTGTAGAAAGTGATTATGCTGCCTAACTCACCTCCAAAACCGGTTCTGAAGGTGAAGTTTACATCTCACTTATATACTATAGTTCGGCCTCATTTTTAGTTAATGTGAGATTTTGCCAACACCCTCCCCTCATGTCGAGAAGTCATTCTCAATTCGAACATGACCCGTTAATCTATTAACAAGTTGCCCAATCTAAGCCCAACAACCTGTCAATCAAGGTTCAGTATATTAACAAGTGGCCAAATCTAGGCCCAACAATCTTGTTAACCAGGCTCTGATACCACGTAGAAAGTGATTATGGGCCTAACTCACCTCTAAAACCGGTTCAGAAGGTAAGGTTTACACCTCACTTATATACTATAATTCGGTCTCATTTTCTGTCAATGTGGGATTTTCCCAACACCCTCCCTTTACGTCGAGGAGTCATTCTCAATGAGAATGTGGTCCATTAATAGGTGACTCAATCTAAGTCCAACAACCTTACTAACAATCAAGGGTCTACATAGCGGCTCGTTAACAACTCTGTTAACAATCAGGGCCCCTCAAATCATGTAGAAGAGGATCATAATCTATTAACAGGTGACCCAATCTAGGCCCAACAACCTGTCAATCAAGGTTCAGTATATTAACAAG
This sequence comes from Macrotyloma uniflorum, assembly GCA_016859785.1. Classification (NCBI taxonomy): domain Eukaryota; kingdom Viridiplantae; phylum Streptophyta; class Magnoliopsida; order Fabales; family Fabaceae; genus Macrotyloma; species Macrotyloma uniflorum. The sequence goes on along the minus strand of BDMB01000045.1, from coordinate 1,104,238 downwards.
TGACCGAATCTAGGCTCAACAATCTTGTTAACCAGGTTATGATATCATGTAAAAAGTAATTATGGTGCCTAACTCACCCCCAAAATCGGTTTTGAAGGTGAGATTTACACCTCACTTATATATAGTTCGACCTCATTTTTAGTTAATTTGAAATTTTTCCAATAGTCTTAACAACTTTAATATTTAATTTATATTATAAATATATTTAATATTTAATAATATAATTTTCATTCAAACACAATGTAATGTTATATTTGAAGAACTTTAAATTTTTAAGAATTTGAAACGTTAGAAATTTGAACTGAGATACATTGACTCTATTCAGCAAGCTTTGTATGCAAAGGATGCAAGAATCGAAGTTATGTGATTGAGAAAGATAAAAGAACAATTAGACGATAGAAAGAAAGAAATGTTCTTGGTGGATGCAGAAGTTGGCACACCCAGAATTTGTATGCAAGATGAGTCTACAACATTATATAAGATTAAAACGATGAACTGATGTTAGTATTTTTGGTGTTGAAAGAGTTACTGATTTTTTTTTCCTTAGTCTTTTTATAACCATATAATTGAATGTTTATAGATATATGTAACATTTTTAAAAAATTATAAATTTATTATAATTATAAAATTTAATATTTTTATGGATTTGTGGAGTCAAATTCTACACTATATACTAAGAAAGAGGGAGTAACTGTTGTTTCAATTTTCAAGAATCGGAAATTGAAGTAACTTGTTAATCAATGAAGAATTTAAGGCAAAATTCAAAGATTCAACTTTAATAGTTTATGTAATCCCTCTTATAGATTTATCAACTAAAATTTAAGAAAATATTTATTTTTAAATAAAATTTGTACAGGTAGATATTATCAACTAATTTTTTATTTAGAGTAAATTAATATATATATTTTTTCTTATATTCATGGTCCCGAAATAATATATGTTTAAAATTTTAACATAATTATTGCAAGAAATTCTAAATCTAAATTTTATGAGAAGATGAAAAAGTTGGAACAGATCACAGATAAGAAACATTCAAAAAATAAATAATTTCATTAAAACAAAAACTTGAAAAAGAAAAAAGAAGATGAAGTATGACATAGGCCATGTGAAACGTAACAGGCAGGTAGAAAGGCAAAACTTAATCTTTGCATTGAAAAATGAAAATAAAGTTACATCAACTAAGGGAAGAAACCAGAAGATTAAACGTTCCATTTAAATATTTTAAATGATAACATTGAGAAGCATATTTACTAGCAATTTTTTTGGTTATAAAAGACAGTATATTCTGCTCCATGGCTTCAAAACTTCTAGCTAGGGTTACATTCTTCACTTTTCCCATAAAATTAAACTATGTCGTCTTCTGAAGATGGTGATGATGAAAAAATACACTTTTTCAAGGTTATTCTTCAAAAGACCCTTGAAGAGGGAAAGCTGGTAATCATACTCTTCCTCCCTCCCTGTTTGCTAATTTTATACTACTTCTATTCTTGTACTCTAATATGAATGAAAACCACTCAGGAAACTTTTACGATTATAACAAAATCCAGATTTCAATAGCTATGTTCTTACACATTAAGTATAACTATCTGTATTTGGTTAAGTATATATTATGTACTGAAGTTACTGTTTGTATAAACTATGTTTATTCGGGCATGTCTATACTCATACAAAACCTTTTTTGTTTGAAATGTAAAAACTTGTTTGACAACAACAATTTTTCAAAATAATTCCAAAATATCAAAACATCATTTAGTTGTTTGCTTGTCACTGTTTATGTAGTTTAATGTTTATTCATCTGGCTTGGACAGATGATTCCTAGGAGTTTTGTGATGCAATATGGGAAAGAGTTATCAAACCCAGTAATCCTTATGCTTCCAAATGGTGATAAATGGAAAGTTCATTGGACAAAACGAGACTGTGACATTTGGCTTAACAAAGGTTGGGAAAATTTTGCACAACACTATTCCCTAAGTCATGGAAACTTCTTAGTTTTTAGATATGAAGGAGGATCACAACTTCAGGTTGTGATATTTAATGAGAGTGGTTTAGAAATAGATTATCCAGCAAGCACACATGATGATGAAGGTGAAGGGGCCAACACTTTTCATGAAGATGATATTACATTAACCCTTCCCAATCATAAAAAAACAAGAACCAATACATGGGCTAGTGGAGAAGGCTCAGTGAATGCTAAAAGTTGGTCACAAAATGAATCTGACAGAAGAAAGAACATTGAAGTTAAAGAAGGAAGCACAGCTTTAGAGAGAGCCAATAAATTCAAACCTAGGAATCCTTCTTTCGTTCGTCCATTGCGCCAATCTTATCTCCAAAATCTCTTGGTATTCTTTTCTTGTCTCTTTTATACATTTGCTAATTACATTCTACCACTATTTATATAATTTTTTATGAGTTTCAGTAGATTTTTATTAACAATAATAACATTTGCCTTTTTTTGTTGAACAATGACATGAATTGAATAGATTTTACCAGCAAGCTTTTCCAGAAAATATATGAATGAGTTGGAAGGGAAAGCAAGCATTGTGGTGAGTGAGGACAAGAACAAGAGATGGACAGTAAGGTTAAAGTTCAATAAGAGCAGCAACAGAAGCAGTTTAACTTCTGGTTGGGTTTCAATTGTTGAAGAATATAAATTGAAAGAGGGTGATGTTTGTGTATTTGAGATGATTTACTCTGAGTCCAAATTTGTTTCATTCCAATTGACTATCTTTAGAGACACCGAAGTACCAACCTCTCACCAGTTGCAAGGTATTTTTTAATTATTTTTGTATAAATTATGATTACAATCTCTCTAAATTTTTTCCAGTTTGTAGTTAAAACTGTAAAAATAAATAAGTCCATGAATTCCTTGGTACTAAAATTATGTATATTCTACATATTGTTACAGGCCAAGTATGAGAAAGGGAGAATAAATTCGAGGTTTCGATAAGAATTTGTGCTTATGTTATGACAGGTCCATGAAGAAGAGTTTTGTCATTTTGAGATGTTTGATGTTTTGTTGTGTTAAGTTTCAATATCAAGACAATTATTGATCCTTTTTGTTCATCATGTTACTCTTTCAAGTACAATGTTGTTTGGAACATATTTCAATGTTATGTTATTTTTATGTTTCAAGTTATTTCATGAACTTTTAATTTAAATTTGGAAAATTGGAATTAGTAAGAACCTTATTCTTTATCTAGAAAAAAAAGGATAAAACTCCAAAATTTGGGAAGCATAATCCAACAGCAGTGTAACTTTAAAGTTGAATAATGCAATAATAGAGTACAAGTTTGTTGTTAATTACCGTCAAATTCTAGTCGCTTTTTATTTTCTCTTTATCAATTGATTAAATCAAATCCTTTTTATTAAAAATCAATTTTCTTTTTTTAACATTTAAAATTTGTCTACCTAAAAAGGAATTATCTTTGACTAGAGGATGAAACTGGTGTGATGATGTTCTTTTTAATTCTCCACTCCTTAATTACAACAATTTTAAAAATCTTCAATCTTCAAATATTGAGGTAAGTATAGACTGAAACAACAAGATGTATTTTATAATTTATTGTCAATTGTATATGTATGATAATTATAGTCTTTTACTCTTTATTTTTGTTATTTTTAAATTGAAGTTTTTAAATCGTTAACTATTTTAATTAAACTCCTAAAAAAATTATAACAGTCAATCTCACAATACTTTCCTACAGAAAAAAAAAATCCCCTCTTCATCACCACCGAATACAAACACCCATAATATTTAAGTATATTTTAATTTTGATAATTTTCATATATAAATTTCAACCAAGTAAAAACTCTACTAATGATTTTTTTATTAATCATCAAAGCAATCACATAAAAAAATATAATATTATTCTCAATCCAAAACCTTGAAAATTATAGATTTGTTAATCTTTTATATCAATATATTCCTCAACTTCCTTGTTCTATTGAGATTCCAATTCTCAAACTCTATCATATATCATACAAATATCAATTTGTACACCAGATTTTGGTTTACAAATTATACTACTTATAAGTAGTATCTCATCTACACTTAGTTTTGATTCCAATATCAATCAAAGTCTCTTTCAGACACGATAATAAATCAAAACCAGAGATATGTACAATAAATATCTGATAGCTGCTGCCAAATGAGTTGAAAACCAATTCGGTTCACAACTAATCAGGAATTTATTGACCAATCATAACTCATGTAGGAGATATTAACATGACCACCATCAGCTAAGAGATGTGTCAAAAGACCTGTTTTATTTGCATCCAAGTAATTTATTATCCACTTTAGCATGTTTCTCTCTTGTCCGAAATCCCCAGAGTACCTGCCAATATAAATATTTCTTGAGCAGAAATGCTAGAGATTGGAAATCGAAACCGAGGCTGCAGAAATTCACAAACCGCTTACCACTTGAAAATTGGAGAGAGATGAATTGTCCTCTTCTCCAAGTCCACTTCAATTCCATCATTCTCAAAAAACTCTCTAGCTGCGCATCTCAATTCTTCCGTAACTCTGTAGGGTGAGAAAAACCTCACCTTTGGGCTCGACTTCGTGCCATTACAAAGGCCAAAGTGAACTAACGGATTCATTTTGACAAGAGCAAGCTGCAGTTTGATAGGAACAAGTTAGTCATTCTTAATGACAAGAAGTTGTTTCTATGAGAAAGGAATTTACTGGGAATTAAAACAAAATAAATTAGAAAACATACACACACAAGCTGAAGCTACAGCAATGAATAAATTCTAGGACAAAATTTAGACTAAGACCAATTTCCCTGTATCCTTGCCATCAAGTTTTAAATAATGAATTAATTACATGTAGGGTTGTACTTAGTCAGAAACACAATCTATATGTCATTTTTTCATTTGAAAGCTTGATGGAAAGGATATTGGAACACGATTCAAGTTTCATCCTTAATTCACTTAGTTTATTAACGGTAAGACTTCATTTCAAAGAACATGCAATTATCCAAAACCTTATGTAGAGAAACTGCTTACCTCTAAGCGCCTGTCCCCTGAGCCAAAGGGTTTGATTAAGGAGTATGGTGACCTCCGATTGCTTCTGAGGATACCATTTTTAATAGTACTAAGAGAATAAGGGTGCCCTCCAATCAAGTAGAGGAAATCAGAGAAGGATCTCCTATTAATTACACCTTCTTGACACCCGATTCTAATGATAGCATGGACGATCATGGCATTGTACAAATTTAAGAAAAAGGCAAGCGTCTCGTTTTCTGATAATTCCAAGAGATTCACCCGCTGCAGATCTTGGGTCATGTTTACATACCTGTAGTTAGGAAAACAAGAAACTTAACTTTAGATACGCAAAATATGATAATACCTGCGGCACTTCGTTCTTTTCATGTTATGTATAAGTATATCAAAAATACATGCACTTCATAAAAAGTCAATTACATTCTTACCAAGAAAGTGGACACATGCGGGGCAAATATAAAAAGTTTTGCAGAGACAATAATAAGTGAGCCGATCAATTGGGAAATATTACCAAGACATTGGATCATGCTTTGTTATTATTACTTCATTGTCATGAAAATTATTTTAAACTGTCAATAACAAAAGTCTAGATTCCTTTCATGTTTAAGTAATGTAGAAATTATATAGTAGTTTATACAGTAAAGGGTTCAAATCATATTTCCCTTACATTCCGAAGTTGTTAGTTGAAAATTAAATTTGCCAGTCAAATTAATTAGATTCAAAATTGATGAATTCAACCATAAAGCTTGATTGCCACTTTACAAGACAATAAATAGGTAACACAGTGAAAATCAGCGATTAGACAGTCCAAGAACTTGTCTATTTGCATGTAATGCATTCCTTATACTCTCATCAGAGGGGATGCGAAACTCTCAAAATTATCGGTCTGCAAGAAATGAACTTAGAATGACCAAATAAATGGTACACAGGGAAACAAACAAACGTCATGCATTGAATTCACAATATCAAAAAAATATACAACTTAGTGTATTTTGTATATGTCGTCATACCTACGAAATTCTTCACTTTTGCTAATGGCCACATAATCAACACGTTGCCTGTCTTCAGAAGCATAAGACTCAAGAATGGCACACATAATCTTGGTGAGTCTATCACACACTGCAGCTGCAGCCTTCGGTTCACTATCATTTGTGGCACCACGGAAGTTAAAGCATTTGGAGATTAAGGGTTCGTGCTCAATGAATCTATAGAAGTGGTTTCCCTCCTCAAAATCATTTTCCCTACAAAACGAAGTTGACAATCGCAAGAATAATATTACTGAAGGAGTGTGACTCGTATATTAAATGCAATTGTGGTTTCACAAAAGTTCTTTCCTTACCCGAAAACGTGATGGATGAAGTGCTTCTTGCATAACTGTTTCCCAATCTCAACCGCCTGTCATGTGTTTGTAATAAAACCATTTAGCGGAAACGTTGCAGTTAGAGCAACACAATTGGGGACCGAAGTATGCTTTAAATTGCAACATTGAAAACAGTGTACATAATATTAAAAAATAAGAAATTATAACTGTCATGTGCCAACTCTAAATCACACAATAGTAACTACAATGATGGTTGGCCTTAATTTTATTTTATGAATGAGTTTTGATTGCTGCTGCATAGGCAAAAAGCTATTTTATATAAAATTTAATCTAAAACAAGTTTAAGATAAATAAGATACATATTTAATAAGGTTTACAAATTGGTATAAATTATTTTATCAATTATTCTTAATTTTATATTTATTTACCTTTTTTTTAAATCTTAATTTCTATAATTTTATGTTATATTAATTTGTAATTTTCTTTACTATTATTCTACATGTAAACTAGTTAGTGTTAATGGATATTGTTGCATTTTATTATAATTTAAACTTTAATCTAAAACATCAAATAAAATTGTTGTATTTTATTATAATTTGTAATTACTCGAATCACAACTAAAAATAATAATAATAATATACTTTATTTTAAATAAGGATTAATAAAAAGTAGAAGACTTACTTACGCTTATAGATACGTCAAATCCATCACATTAAAATATAATTTTAATCCTTCTAAAATAAATGAGTTTTGAATTTTTGTTTTTATAAAATTTGAAATAATTATTTTTAGACTTTATAAAATATAAAAAATTTTATTTTAAATTATGTAAAATATTTTTATTTGATTTTTTTAATTTGAAATTATTAAGTTTAGTTGCTAAAAGCCATTTTGAGATAGATAAATAATATGTTTTATAGATCTTAAAATTTTAATAAAAACATTACATGTTGACATTAAATCAAATTATTAAGGATCATTTAACACATAAACAGTAACAATTATGAAATAGAAAAGAATATACTTATTTGACAAAGATTAAAATGTAAAAAACTGAAAACATATTTAAATCTAAATAGTGATAGAAGTATATAAAAACTTAAAAGAAAAAAATAACTTCATATTGTTATTATTATTTTATTTAATAATGAATCATTTAATGATACAATATTTTATGTTACCAAATTAAAGTGGGCTAAAAGAATCTATATTAACGGTACATCTAAATTAAATTCAATAAAAATATTAAAATATAAGTAGAATTTAATATTGAAAAGGGGATTAAAGAAATATCAAAATTATTTTAACTATAAGAAACAAATAAGAAAAAAAAACTTCCTTGAATAAAATTAAAAATAAATAAATTAAATATAAGACTTTAAAAAAATCTGGTAAAAAATCATCTCTGAAAAAATATCAAGTAAAAAAAAGTATAAAATGTTCCTTTAAATTTATAATTTAATGTAAAATTAGTTTTAACACGTTCAAATAGTTCTTAAAATTATAACTTAACTACAAAATAAATTTACTAAATTTAATAATATGCAATATTTTTCATCTTCTTCTTTTGTCAAAATGGGATTAAAAAGGGTACCAGTTCGAACTTGTAAAATTTGATGGTAATTCAATATATTTTTAAAACTAACTATTGAATAAATTTATAGATAATTAATAATTATGTGATCAAAATTATATAAAAAATGATTCAGGAATTAAAATTATAAATAATTAAAATTAAAAGACTAAAATTTAGAAGAAGAAAAAAATCAGAACCAAAATTACAATTAATAAAAACGAAAAGGCACTAATAAAATTCTAAAACAAAGAGAAAAATTATAATTTAATATTACCAAATTATGCATCAAAAGATATCACCAAACTCAACTCATCCTTAATTGTTAAGTGACATCAATTTAATAACAAAAACTAACTTTCAAACTAGTTACGTTTAAGACAAAATATCAAATATAATTTGTTAAAAATTAAAAAAATCACTATCTCAAAGTCAAAATGTCAAATCAAAACAGTAGGATTTCTTTAAAATTAATTTAAATATTTGTATGTAGTTTTAAAAATAGTTACTGTCGTTTATAATAACTTCTACGTAGATTTTTTTTTTTTTTACATTAATGTATTCTAATTAAATTCACTTTAAATAAGAGAGAAGCTACTCTTATATTATTTTTCACAATAACTTTATAAAAGTGAATGAGAAAAAAAAACTATAAAATAAATAAATGTAATCTAAGTATACAAATACGACCATAGTTTTTACAATTCTAATAAATTAAAATGATTTTAAATACAATTTTAAAGTAATTAATACATAAATTTAAATTTTATCTTTTAAAATTAAAATATTCAAGTCTTTAATCAGTATTATATTATATTATATATCAATTTGCTAATAATCACTGTATTGAATTCAAACATATATTCGTGAGATTATCCAATTCCACATGTCCGTTAAGATTTGTCAATTTTTATTTTCATTTTAATTGAATTAAATTTGAAAATTCGAAAATAAAAAAATAGAAAAATAGAATTCAACTCAACTTAGGTGAACGTACCTTGGAAGGAGCGTAGCCATGGTGGCGAACGAGAAACTCCACCAACTCGCTCCCGGCGAAGCAGTTCCTCGCAATCTTCATCTTCGTCACCCTATCCTGAATCGGCAACCTCTGCCTTAAAACCCTAACCACCTTCCAAACCTCTTCCTCCGTCGTTTCCTCCACCGCCTCGTCGAACCCGTACGCCGGTGCCGCCGGCCCCTCCCCTCCCGTCTCCCTCAGCCGCCTCTCCAACTCCTCGCCGCCGTCCTTCCGCAGCGCGTTCAGCTCCACCAGCCCTCCGATCAGCCTCTCGCCGAAGAAAATCTTCGGCACAGTCACGCTCCCCGTTCTCTCCCTCAACTCCTTCTCCCGCTCCGCGAACACGTCCACGTTTATCTCCACGAACCTCAGCGCTCTCTCTCTAAAGAACCTCCGCACCGCGCCGCACTCTCTGCAATTCGAGCGCGAGAAGAAGCTGATCCGCCGCCGCGGGAACGACGCGTCGTTTCTGATGGCCACGTAAACCTTCAGTCCTGAGAGGTTGAACTCCGTGACACCATCGTTCTTCCTCGAAGCGTCGTCGATTTGGTGCTTCAGCGTGGAGATCCCGCGCGAGAGCGCGGACGACAGGTCGTGGCGGCTCTGGCGGAGGAACTTGCCGAATGCGGAGGAAACAACGACGTCGTTGGGGAGGGATGCGGTTGGTGGCACTGGCTTCGGGAGAAGCGAGTGAGGCTGCACGATTGAGAGCGTGGGAGTAACAACGGTCACGTCGTTTTGAATTTTTTGGGTGGGAATGGACGACGTCGTTTCCGGTGCTGTACTTTGCGTTGTTGTTTGTTCTGCTACTTCCGAACCCATTTTTGTGGTTCTCTCAGTGAACGAGAAAAACGAGGTGAGAAATGCGATTATGGTGTGGGGTTTTTATAGTTGAAGAATTGAAGTAAAACGTTATGATAATAATACTCTTTAAGAGTTCTCAGATTACAAAGTATATAAATTTAAAATACATTTTAATTTTTATTTTAATTATTTAGGGTTTAAGGTTTTTATTTTAATTGATTAATAAAGATTTATTAATAAATTTTTAATTTATTCCTTTGCTCTATTTTTTTCAGCCTTTGTTGATAGAGATTATTTAACAACTTATTAATTAGTGGGGTTTCTGATAAAAAAAAATCTTGACTTAATGTTTATTAGAAAAAATGAAAGAAATTTATGTTAAAGACTTTGATGGAATGAGGTTTTGTTGATTAATGTTGGGCTTCCACATGGTGTAGTATATGCTTCTTTGTTACGTTTTTCTTTTATTTCATTCTTCTGTCTTAAGTCTTTATACCAAAAACCAAAACTACCACTATCTTAATTATTATTTGATATAAAATTAAAAAAATATCATTTTTAAAAATAATAAGTAAAATTTAAGTAATTGTATATTTATTTAAAGAGATGAGAGAGGAATAAATTTATAAAATAACAGATTTTATTAATAATTGGAAAGAGAAATTGGATGATGTATCCAAAGTGTTGGCTCCCAAAAGGAAATGGACGTACACATCATAACGGAATCACCAACTGATGCTGGCCACAGACAGCACCTAACCAGACAAAGGGAATGGCCTCTTTCACCAGGTTTGCTCTCAAAGGACAAAACTACCCTCTCAATTCATATTGCATAGGTATCATAGGTATGAGTTATGGTGTCTAACTCATCATTCCTAAATAATATGATGGTGATACAATTTAGATTTAACAATCAAGGTTTTACATAATAGGTGAACAACAATCAAGGTTTCTTAAACCACGTAAAAGGGATCATAATTTATTAATATGTGACACAATTTAGACTCAATAATCTTCTTAATCAAATTTTGATATTATGTAGAAAGTGATTACAGTGTCTAACTCATCTCAAAATCGATTTAGAAAGTGACATTTACTTTAAGATAAGATCTAATATCGTTACAAAAATGAATTTTAAATCTAACTGATTTTATTAGATAAAATTTACCTTATTTAATATATTTTAATTTAACTATATTTTTATATAATATAGGATCTCTAACCGATAAAAAAAATTATCATTCGAGAAATTTAGTAAATGTTGAATCATGTTTTGCGTGATGGAATTTCATTTGTTTGTAGATAAAAAGCAGATCTATGATTTTATATCTCATATTTGATTCAAACCAGATTGTATGGTTTTATACCTAAAAATCCATAGAAAGTGAAACCAAGACTGAGGCCAAATAACAGTGAGTGAAGCAAAATGTTGCATGAAAAAGGGTGTTTTGTAATTTCAGTATCATTGAATGTGGCGATAATCTAGGGAGATTGGATTGGTTGATTGAGTTTGGAGTGTTGACAGGTGCAAAGGGTCAAAAGCAAATGAAATCACCCAAATTAGTTTGATTTGGGTCCAAGTGGGGACATTATGTGAAATTAGGACTCATTCCATCTTAATTCTTCTTCTTTTTTTCTTAAGCCATAATCAAAGTTTGGTGAATTTGCATTCCAAAACGTCTTCACTCAGCAAAAAACAGTAACTGTGATATCATGTTAGGTTGAGACTTGTTTGTATAAGTTATCAGAATTTTATCAAACACTTGAACTCTTCAACCATTTCCAATCAATGTTGCTGAATCAATGATCTTCACTGAAAAAAAAATTATATTCGCTGAATGATTCCTTTGCATTAAAAAAAATGTAAAAAATCTACACCTTTTCAAATTGAAATGGTCGTTAACTTTGCGTCTGAACCTTTTCATTACTAAAGGTCACATATAATAATATAACATGTGTTTATTTGTTGAGGAACTCTGATACGATGATTCGAGTCTTACTAGGTTTAACTTTTTTTTAAACAAATTTTGAATTTTATAAAAGGAAAAAAGTGATTGAAAATAAAAATTTTAGTTTGAGATAAAATAGTTATAAAAATTTAGAATTTTTTTCATGACTCTTTCATTCCTTGTTCTTGACGGTTATAAATTAACCCAGTCTTTAAATTAGTGATAAGCATGCATGAAGCAGGCTTCTACGGTATTACAAAGTCAAATGTGACTGTAGAGGATGGTGTGCTTTGTTACCAAAGTCAAAATATTTTATTAAGAAAATATAATAATAATAATAATAATAATAATAAATATTACATGCTACGTTGGAATTAAAAATAAAAGTAATATTTATTATTATTATTATTATTGAATGAGTTATAACATTCTCAATTTTCTCAAACCTTGGTATGGGACAAGGTTTGGTGGAAGCTTAAACAATGTTATAGGCTTCAAATAATACATTCAGATGTAAATAATATGTTCTGGAAATTCATTCTAAAAATAAATGAAAGATGATAGAAAAAAAATGTAGAGTGCAAAAAGTGAGTGTCTTGTATTATTTAGATTTTTTTTGTATTTAATAAATATTTTGTGATCAACTATTTTTTTAGATTAATTTTTTTAAATGTAACTCAAATATGAGTGAAAAATAACCCACACATATAAGAAGAAATTCTCTTATATTTTATATGTTGGATTGATTAATTGAGTCTAATTATAATAAAAAATGTTTTTTATTATAATTGATTTTTCAATTAATTGACTATAAAAAAATAAGTTTATTTATTTATAAAATATTTTTTATAAATTTATTTTTATGAAATTTTTTCATAAATTTATTTATAAAAAAAAATTTCATAAATTTATTTGTGAAAAAAAATTTTATTAAGAAATTTTTCATGAAATTTTTGTAAAAAATAATTTTTTACTAATTTTTTACCTACAAATTTATAATGATGGGAAATTTTTTATGAAATTTTTGTGAAAAATAATTTCCTACTAATTTTTTATAATAATGAAAATTTTTTTTGATAAATTTCTGAAAAAAATTATATTTTTTATTATTTTAGATATTACTTATACAAATTTATGTTTTTATAGGAAATAAGAATTTTTTTAGTAATTATTATTATTATTATCTTTTAAAGTATGTCTGTAAAATTTATTATGATGTTATATGTACGAGAATCCAAATTTGATGGCTTTGTATAAGAATTACATCCTTTTACAATCAAAGAAATATGAATGAAGGTAGAGAGTAAAAGAGAAGCATACATTTAAAAAGATTGAGAGATCTGAAGCTTCATTTTCTTGCACAATATCTCCAATTCCTTTACTCTTCTTTCCATTTCCTGAAGGTTTTGTCTCATATCTTCTTTCTCTTCAAAGAATTGATCTGTCTTGTCATAGTACAAAATGATTTGGGAGGGGATTTCACTCTCCTCAACTGCTAAGTAGCTTGATGAAATGATGGTTTGTTGAGAAATAAGAGCCTGCATTGCAATCATTGGAGGTATTCTGGGATTCTTTGCAAGATCTTTGCAAACTTCAAAGCTGAGTTTGTTGTAATTAAGACATCTACACAATCTTGACCTCTCCTCAAATGCCAGCACTGGGTGAGACTGCATTTTATAGTTTTAAAAACTTATTCAGTAAATGTGAGTAAATTGATGTGACTAAATTTATGTTATTTTTGAAATTTGAAGACTAATTCCATAAGAAACTGATTTTAATCCTATAGCAAAATTTTTTTGTTAAAATTCTGAACAAGGAACTTCATTATCTTGAATTGGTTTCGTAGAAACTGATTACGAATCTAACTTACTCTCTAAACCAGTTCAAAAGGTGAGATTTACACCTTATTTATATATTATAGTTCGATTTCATTTTTAGTTAATGTGAGATTTTCCTAACAGGTTTTGCATTTAACATTTAAAAGTTGTGTAGATAGCAGGAAAAGAACAAAAATTCATACTTCATAATGATGCCAAAATTTGTCAAAGTTGCAGATAATAAGAACAAATGCTTTGAATAATGCCAATATTTGGCCAAGGTCACTTACCATTTGGTCGGGGCACTTCCCTTATCTTTTGTTTTTTTGAGTTTTAGAAATTTCATGATTTTTATGGAAAGATAATAATGGTAACAACTAAAGTTTACTCACTAGAGTCACTAAATCAGTTCAGTGGTAAGAAAAAAAGAAAAAACCAGCTGCAATAGAAAAAGGGTATGTGATATTCACCTCAAGGTAGATGTCAATGGCTTTGTAAACTCCACCAAAGCAATTCCTAGCACAATCAGGCAAACATTCTGCAACTGCAAGAAATTTAGTGACCTTCAGGTTCTGATCAGGGGATATCTCTATCAAATACTTATCAACTAATCTACCAACTTTTTTCAACTTCTGTACACACCCTCCATCAGAGTCGTTTATATAAACAAATTGCTTAATCAATCTTATCACAAATGTTACATCATAATATAGCCCCATATGGTGCCCAGAGACTAGTAGATCGTCCAAAGTTGCTTGGTCAAGCACCCCGCCAATCAATTTCTCAATTTCAATTCTGCATTCTCTACTCATCCCAAACCTTGATAGAATCCTTAGTACCCAAAAAAGGCGTTTGCAAGAAAAATTCTTGTTACCAACAAATGTCACCCCATAAACAGCTGTTTCTGCAAGACCAGCATACTCAACACTGTTCTTGAAGTTAACCTCTTTTGTCTGGGTCACTCTTTTCAGATAATGAAGCAGAAATCTTGTGAGAATTGAGTTGTTGTTGTCTGTTTTGTAAGCTCCAATATTCTGGAGAATCTTCTCAATGATCTTTGGGGGTAAAGTAGCCAAATCTTCAAACCACCACTCTTTGTTTGCCAAAGTTGACTTTACAGTCTTGAGAGTAACTTGTGTTGAATAAGAAAATCTCTTGGCAGAATTACTCTCAGGAGATGATGGGGATGATGAAGATGAGGATGTGAAGAGGTTTCCTTCAGAATTTTGATTCATTTTTACCAAGAGTGCACCAATAATGTTCTCTAATAGACCATAGTTATCTGCATATGTAAGAAATAATTCACAGTTCTTGAGACTCAGAAGTATTTCATTCCATGTCCAGTAGTAGATTCCCTCAAGAAAGGTTTTTGCTTGCTGCAGGAGATTGTTGCTGAAGACCTCCTCGGTCATTTCTAGATAAAGGGCACAGCAATGGAGGAGAAGCACGTTGGACACAGTGATGGGGATTCTACCATGGTTGTAACAGAATCTTGAAACCAGCTCAAACCCTTCTGGCCCTCCAGGGAAATCATTGATTTCAAGGCTCAAGGTCTTGTTGAGGCACATTCTCTTTTCATGGTTCAAGATTTTTTTCATTCTTCCACAGTATTTTGATATGAACTTCTGCAAAATAAATGAACTAGATTGATTCACCTGATGAGACATTGAATTTCGCATCATCTTTCCCTGAATCTAAAATCTAAGAGAATAAACAACTAAGAAAGGAAAACAGTAATGAATTCCTAGAATACCTTGTCCAAAAGAAATATTTCCTCCTCATTAATGTGGATTTGCAAGTCTTTGTGCTTCGGCATAGCTGCTACTTCTGCATAAAATTGTATTCTGAGAAAAAATATACATATATATGTGTTTTTTTTTTTCAGTATGGCCACGTTATATGAGAATCTTAGTATCTTACCCTATCCTCGTGACGAATGTCGAGTTTCATTATTTTTATATGGAAATGAGTGTTTCATTCATTTCTCACATATCAACAACCAATCAAATTATGAAAAAAAGTTTATTTATTCTCAATATTATGCATCTTTATTATCTACCGTGCATCCACAGTTTGAATTATGGTTTCGGCTATTTCAAGATAGATTCCATGCGTGACAAGTTTTGAAGCAATATTTTGAAGTAGGGAGTGTGTGTATGAGTGTGAGTGTTCTTTATGTGAGTAAATTGTCCTCTTGCATGAACAAGTTGTCCTATCTCAGAAAATAAGATAGATATTGAAGAAAAGGACAATGATTTTCTGCTGTTGAAAACTACTTGTTGGAGGCAAAGAATGACAATGTAGTATGTGAAGGTTTGTCTGACATGTCAGAAGGTCAAGAAGTGTAAGCCAAGACATTTTGTTAAATAGTTTTCAGCTATGTCACGTATGCATGCCTTGGCTTTGGAGTTTGGATTTACCTGAGGATGTACTTCCTCAACATGTGAAGATCAACATTACTTGTGGATTCTCATTTTAATATCTTATATATGAGAAGAATTTACTTGAAAAATTATAAATAGTTTCATTTTTTAAACTAATAACATATTAAAAAAATTAATATATAATATTCTTTCTATTAATATCAATATAGTATCATATGATTAACAAAATATTCTATTAAAAAAAATTGAATTCAATTATATATATAACATATATAATAGAATTGAAAAATGACTTGTTAAAAATTTGTATTCATTAATAAAAACTTTTGTTAAAAACATATTATATTTTTAAGTGTTACTTTTGTTAATTTTTATTTTCTAAATTATAAACACTAAGAGTCAAACCTATTAATAACACTTATCTTATACTAAATATATTATTATTTATGATTATCACTATTGGTGTACAAAATGTCAAATAACTTACATTAATAATAAATTTTAATCTTAAATTAGTTACTAGTACAAATAACATAAATTCCTATAAATCTACTTACTAATCATCTTTATTTAAAAATGAGTATATAAATTATTGATATTAAGAATTAATTGGTAACCAATTTTTGTTTTTTCTAGAAAGTAGAAAAATTATTAATAATTGCTAAAAAAATATAAATAACCAATAGTAATATGAAATTAACAAAAAAGAAAAATACGTCATAATTGTGAGTATAAGAATTCCACCCTTTCTTAACAATGGAAAAGGATTCATTGCCCATACAATCATGATATGACCTTTATATTTCACTGACAAAATACTGAATTTGTTACAAACTTGTCCAGGTTTCGAACAACATTATAGGATTACATTTATAACAACTAACTTGTCCAGATTCTGAAGAACATTATAAGATTACATTTATAATAACCAACTTGTCCATTTCATCATAATTGGTTTTCTTCATACAAGAAGATGAGCAGCAATATTCATGTCCCCATGTTTCTAAACAAATTAAAGTGCTGCACATGCTCCATCTATCCTTACGGGTTACTGATACAAAACCTATACATGTTTTGAAATTATGCTATTTACAAAACAAGTAACCCAAAAGAAGAAAGAGCTGACACAGCTGCACTATTAGTGCTTACAAAAATGTGAGTGCGAAAGTGCTTCTTCACCCAAGACAAGAAAGACATCAAGAGTTACAGCAGTTACAGAACAAACAAATGACATCAACAAGTGCGAAAATTACACAAGTCTACAATTCCTGATCTTCCTCACCACAAAGGGAACAATGTTCTAGCCATGGACTGTTAGATAAAACCAGAATAACCTAATAGACATCTCTATATGTTTGAATTTTTATATCCTGACACCATCATATAGCTAGCAATTCTACCGTTCCTTGTAAATTGGCATGCAGGGTTGAAACCGTGCAGAAGTCATGCTGCATCAACTTGACTATCTGCAAATGAATATTGGTTAAAATCACACTAGAGTTTGGTTAAAAAATTTCATATGTTGTAAAAAGAAGTTATCATTCCACCGAAACTCAACTGCTAAGATGAGGCCAACAGGAGTGGTAAAAACACATGTAAAACTTTCAAAGCACAAATAAAAAAATATATAAAGATTAGTGGTGCCTATCTCATTCTGAGATAAAATATCTCAAACCAGCACTATATGTAACCTTATTAGTCCTATGATAAAGAGCCTTGTAAAGCAAAATGAACAAAACAATAGAATAGGGTCCGGTTTAAATCAATGATAAAATATCTAACACCGATATGTTTATATTATGATTTTATCTCAAAACAGTTATTTCTGAAGATACTATTGACCACTCGATTGAATCTCTTTTAAGATAAAAAAGATCAATCTTCGTGCACTATCTACAGCTTTTTAAATTGCAACTAATAGAAAATCACCTTAGATATGACTTTTTCAAAGTTATTTCAAAAGGCAACAATTTTACCAAACATAACGTATGATTGGATGACAATGTTAAAAACTTCCATATTGTCAGTGTACTTAAATTCCAAAATAAAAGCCCAATCCACACAAATGTAGGAATACGGATATGAAGCAACTTCTTAACATTAAGTAAGGTTGTATAACTAAAAAAGTAAAGAAAATGTCGGACGATGAACAAAAGAATCAGTGCTAGAAAGAATTCCAGGGAATGGAAACAGTGCCATGAATGGGGATGAATGTGAGAACCATATAAATGTAAACACACAAGCTCCTTTAACTTTAAAAGAAATGTAGTAATTAATTTGACTCAAAGAAATGACTAATTTTTACTAAATTTTATTCTATAGAACAGTGGAAGCAGGTCCAAATATGGCCTGGCTGAATAAATTACTGTCAGAGAAACGAAAAGGACTTGAATACCAAATAACTACAACCTAAAACATAGTTCATAACATTAAACATAAATATTTTTTTAAAAAGGAGAGCAATGTTTGCCTTTTGAAAATATTTCAAGTTACTAGCAGTTTGTTATACTTACAACCATGCATGAGCCGCCACCTAATAACTTAAGCGTTTAGAATAATTGGTTCATGACATATTTATCATAGCATCTGTGACAAATGACAATGCAGTCTACAGCCTAATCTTCATGACTGATTCTTCTAAATAAAGTTAAAATTTAAAAACAAGATAGTGCAGTCCCCGTCCACTGACTTTAGTTTTAGCGAATATGCCATTTGCGTAAAAAGGGATGTTGATAACGGGCGATACCATCACTATCACAGTAGAGATGGGGGATATAGCAGTCTCTGACAGATCTGCCATTGCATGGTGTTTTCTCTGATTCTTTCTGAGAAAAGGGGCAGACTTGAGGACCAAAAGTTGCGAGATTTGTGATATGATTGATCCCATTGTGCTAGATGACATTATTAATGATTGTAAGATGTTTTTGATAGGAGTGAAAACGGGGAACATACTGAAAATGAATTAGTTTTTGGTTGTGTACAAGAGGAAGAGATGGAAAATGAAGTATATACCTATATAAAATATTTTAAAACAGTAGTCATCCCACTATGCGCTATTCTCCTACAGCATTTTGGGACGTCCGTCACTGTACATTGCTATCCAAGATTGATAACTACAGGTGTGATAACCTCTCAAACAGCTAATACTTTTCAGATAGTTAATTCATGACTATATTCAAATATGATTGCCAATCCCAAAGTAAGAATGTCCCCTAACACAGACTAGAAGCGTTTTCAATCAACTTGTAACTGTAAACATAAAGAAAATTATTCAACCGTGAAAATTTAACAGTAAATTTCTATTTGACCTTTTACAGATCCACATCAATATTTGAAGCACCAATATAGCATGGCAGGAAGTTAAGAACGAACCTAAAAGACACAGCAAAAGCCACTTGAAAAGAATCTATATGTGAAGCACACAATGGGAAGTCCGGCAGGATGGAAATCCAACAGATACAAAGCACATTTTGACATCATAAATTACTTGAGCCTAATGCCCATCTTTCAGCTGTTGTGCTACAAGATGACATCTTCATCTTTTATACAAGCAAAGATTCATATCTTAGGCAGTCATAATCGAAGGATCAGGTAAGGGGATGAAAACTCATAACTAAAGGAATCATAAATTCGATTGTAAGATCCTACATTTCCCTGTTTAAAAAACTTATATATAATACATAGTTTTATTTCTATTATTCCTTAATTTATTAAATCATATATTATACTTTTTAATTTATTATCGTTTAGTTCATTATATTATATGTTATGCTTTAGATAGTTTATCATATTTTTAACACTATTATAAGTTTTAAGCTTAAATCCACTTCTACTACATATAGTTTTATAAATGTATAATTTTGGTCCCTAAAAAAATTTAATTGCATATTTGATCTTCTAATTCACAAAATTAAGCAATTTTGGCCCACTGTTCATATATCATTCAATTATTAATGAAAAACGTTGATATATCTGTCCGGATAACAAGTGCTAAAGTTTATTGTTAAACCTAGTTATTCACTTTTGAGCCTAATTTAACCTTATAAAATTGGCTTATAAAGTGAGATTTACCCTCACTTATATACATTAATTTGGCCATATCATAACAGAAGTGGGCTTTGAACCTAACTCAACCTCATAAAACTAGCTTATGAAATGAGATTTGTCCCCACTTATATACATTAATTTGGCTATATTTTTAGGCGATATGGGATTTCCAACAGAAATATTAAAAGTGAACCAAAATTGCTTAAAAACTAAAGGACTAAATATGCAATTAAATTTTATAGACACAAAATTTGCATAATTGTGAAACTATAGGAACCAAAAGTAGACTTAAACTAAATTTTTAATACCATATTATTTAGTTTATTATATTATATGTTATGTCTTACACTATGACGCACCGATACTCTAAATTCGTCAACGTATCATGTCCGATACGTATCTGATACCCGATACTTCTGGATACTCTTCATATTCGTATCCAGAACTTATTGATATGATGTATGATGGGACAAAATTACATATTTTTTAATTTTTACTCAACCTATCTATAATATAATGAGTTTGTGATACAAATAGTCCCATGCTTCATTTAGTTTATGAGATGCGGGATACTATGATAGAAAAGATGAAAAAAGTTATATGCAGACAAGAAGAAAAAGAGGAAAATGACACATCAATATTTTATGAGATTATTTATGATATACAAATAGTCAGGTAGACTAAAAGTTGCACTCCTTTCTATTGTAGTACCTACTCATTCATTCACTCATTAAAAAGAAATAAGTTGAATCCTAAAAGAGCAGAAGATTTGGTTTATGTGTAATTTGCAATTTTTAGCTAAAAAAATATAATAAAGGAAACTCTAAGACGTGGGATATTGATGGAGATGCATGGGATGACTTTAATGATGTTGGAAGTCTTAGAGTGACAACATTATCTCTTGATGAACCAGATATGGAAGTTATCTTATTTAACCATGATGTTGAAAGAAAAGATGATTAATATTATTCCTATTTCTTTGAATTTGTTGAAAATAATAATTTGTTAATTTTAATTCAATATGTTTGATATATTCAATTTTGATAATATATAATAATTAACATTTATTATATTTTATAAATTATATATATATATATATAATATATATAATATATATACGTATTCCAAACCTATCATATCTTATACTTTTTAAGATAAGGCAAATCGTTGTATCAGATACGTATCATATATGATACTCGTATCGTATATGTGCATTGCAAAAAGACAACAAAGAAGAGAAGTTAATTTGAGCTAAAATTGGGACCTAACAAATCAAAGCAGAAAAAAGAGAAATCACAGAAAAATGTTCGGGCAGAACTCCCCTAAAACTCCAGGAGAGTAGAGCCTATCAGCTTCTCCATTAAATACAGCTGCTGTTCTGAATAAGCATGTGCAACCTTAAATCCCTATGGCAGATGGCAGAGAATACAAATAGATGAGTACTACGAGGTCGGTGGCAGAAAGAGGGAGGTGACAGGCTGTCTCACAGACTATGATGTCAAAATTAATATCTCAAGAACCATCAAATTACCACCATGCAAATATGGAAATATGGAAGAGAACTGACTATGATGTCATTAATTATCAATATGAGATTTAGGAGGTAACCTAAAATGGCATCATCCATTTATATGTTCCATAACCAGTGAAATCCAAATCATATTAGAAAAACAAATCAATTTATCAAAAATTTTAATGACCCTAATCCTTAGCATCTTAAAATGATAGCTTAAGGTTGTCTATAGTTGTTCAATGTCTAGTTCTTTTGGTTATGTTCTTGTTCCAACCTTATCTTGGTCTTCTTTGTAGTCTTTTGACTGGACAAATTTAGTTAATAACACGACATAATGAACACGTTTGAACAAACTTCTCCACAAATATTTCTAGCAGAGAAAATAAGGAAAAGTAAAATCAGTTTTTCCATAAATTAAAATTAGCTTATGCAAGATTTAAAAAATAAGAATTTAAATAAGTTGTTGACTAACAAGAAGATTTGTTCAATTTACAGAGATATGAAGAGTTGTATTAAATATGTAATTATTACTAAGATAGTTGAGTTCTCCACTAACTAATATCAGGATAGTTGAGTTCTCCATAATTAATATCAGGATAGTTGAGTTCTCTATAAATAGCACATAAATGAAGTTAGTTTCTGCAAATTAACTAATACATGTAATTTTAACAAACAAAGAATCTCATCTTATTTTTTTCCTTTTGTTTTTCTCTCCTAGAATTGTTTATAGCAGAAAGATGTAGTTAGTAAAAATAGTCATATGTATTTGTAAGATGAACATGGGACACAACACTGACATGGATTACAGGACATGGCTAATGTCCAAAATATAGGACATGGGAACACTGCTTATAGAATCAACATGACAAAAAATTGAATTAAGAATTAAGATTTATATAATTCCCAAATTAAAATTATTAATTAATACAAAATAATCTCTTGATAGTTAAAATAAAACAACTAGTTAAGTCTTACAAAAAAAAGTCTCAAAAAATATGCTACAAGCTTTGCAATATTTATTATATAATTTAACTTCATTTTACTTCTCTTTTATATTTTTTATGATAGGAGTGTTTGGGATGTGTTTAACCAAGAATAAGTATCATCTCACTCTCTCTCCTCATACTAAAGTCATGTAAAAAATGTATCTAAGCTGAAAAAAATTACTTTTCAATTGCAACACAGATGAAGAGTGTCTAACATGTGTCAAGAGCATGTCAGACAAGTCTTGTGCCTAAAAAGTGTCTCATGATGCACAAATACGATACGAGTATCGGATACGATACGAATCTGATATAGCGATTCGTCTTATTTTTAAAAATATAAAATACGATATATTTGGGATACGTATATATATTATATATATAATTTATAAAAAATATAATAAATATTATTGAATATTATTATTATATATTATCAAAATTGAATATTTCAAATATATTGAATTAAAATTAACAAATTATTATCTTCAACAAATTCAAATATAAAATAAAAATTATAAACTATTATTGTCTATTATCTAAAAATAGGAATAATATTAATCATTTTCTCCTTGAGCATCATTATTAAGTAAGATAGCTTTTATCTCTGGTTTATCAAGAGATAACGTTGTCACCTTAAGACTTTCAACAACATCATTTTATCATTATCTTTATTCTGGATACGGATTTGAAAAATATCCAGAAATATCAGGAAGTATCGGATACGTATCAAACACGATACGATGACAAAGAGTATTGATGCACTAGAGGTCTAACATTAATGTTCTACTAAGGTGTCGTGCATACTTCCTAGAATGGAGGAGTAAAATTGATGATCTATTTTCAATATGATTTTACAAAGTGGATTTATACAAGAATTTTTCACCACCATTTTTACCCCAGACAAACTAACCAGTAGATATGAAAAACAAGTTATTTTTTGTGGGTGAAAAAGTAATAGGTATATTGTTGATATATCTCATTCGTAAAATCCTACTTATCTTCCAAGATGTATTATCAACAATCCTCACACCCACAATAAACAAATATAATTGATGTGTGTTAATCCACAAAAATCATATCATGATCACAAAAATACCACATCCTTAGGAAATTAATTTCTAAATAGAATCAAAATTAAAGGAAAAAAAAAAGTTCAGCTTTGGCACTGCACGAACCAGTGGCAACCTACAAAACGGAAATGGCGGCAACCTACAACATGCAAAAGGCATTGAGCTGTAAGACACAAACAACAGAGTTGTGAGCCATGATGGTGCAAATGGCGAAGCTGCAAGATGCGACGGTGGAGCTGCGACACGCAACAGCGGAGATGGAAATAACGCAAACATGTGGTATGATACACAGATACAATGAGTATCTGATACGATACAATTTGACATATCTTAAAAAATATAAGATATGTTATATGTTTTGGATATATATATATATATATATATATATATATATAATATAATATAATTTATAAAATATAATAAATGTTATTATATATCATTATTATATATTATCAAAATTGAATATATCAAATATTTATATGTTTAAAATTAACATATTATTATCTTCAAAAATTCAAATATAAAATAAAAATTGTAAATTATTATTTATTGTCTATTGTCTAGAAATAGCAATAGTATTAATTTCATCTCCGAGGATTATCAGTAAATAAGATAACTTTCATCTCTAGTTCATTAAATGATAATATTGTCACTTTAAGATTTCTAACATTATCAAAGTCATCCCATACATCTCCGCCAATATCCCACATGTTAGAGTTTTCTTCATTATATTCTTCACTTTTTCTAGTCAAAAATCGCAAATTAGTATACACATAAATAGAAAAGAGGAGATCACACAATGATCGAAGAGAATAGGAACAATAAATGTGAAGATGAAAATATTAAATAGGAAAAATATTTTGAAAATGGTTAATATTTTCTTCTGAATCTTTTAGCTTATATTTGTTCTGAATGATAAATATATACTATACAAGTATCGGATACGATTCGTTTGGAATACGTATATATATTATATATAGTTCATAAAATATAATAAATGTTATTGAATATTATTATTATATATTATCAAAATTGAATATATCAAACATATTAAATTAAAATTAACAAATTATTATTTTCAAAAAATTCAAATATAAAATAAAAATTATAAATTATTATTTATTGTCTATTATCTAAAAATAGGAATAGTATTAATCATCTTCTCCTCAACATTATCATTAAATAACATAACTTTTTCATCTTTGGTTCATCAAGAAATAATGTTGTCACTCTAAAACTTCCAACATCATTAAAGTCATCTCATACATCTCCACCAATGTCCCACATCTTAGAGTTTCCTTCGTTATATTATTCAATTTTTCTAGCTAAAAGTCGTAAATTAGTATGCACATAAACCAAATCTTCTGTTTTCTTAATATTCAACTTATTTCTTTTTAATGAGTGAATGAATTAGTAGGTACTACAATGGAGAGGAGTGAAACTTTTAGTCCACCTGACAATTAGTATATCATAAATAATCTCATAAAATATATTAATGTGTCGTTTTTCTCTTTTTCTTCTTATCTGTATATAACTTTCTTTACTTTTTCTATTATTGCATCACAAACTCTCATTATATTATAAATAGGTTGAGTAAAAGCTAAAATATGTGTAATTTTGTCCCATCATACAGCATATATTTTTTTAAATCGATACATTCTGAATACGAATCTGAAGAGTATCCAGAAGTATGAAGAAATATTGGGTATCAGATACATATCGGACACGATACGTTGACGAATTTGAGAGTATCGGTGCATCATAGGTTCTGTTATTATTTTCTCCGTATCTTATCTTCATTCCATCATTATCTTCATTCCATCATTACCTTCATTCCATCATTACCTTCCCTCTGTTTCATCTTCTATTTTGTTTCTCAGTTGTTTATATTTTTTATTTTATTATTTTTAAAATGGATACGTTCTGGACACGAATTTAAAGAGTGTCTAGTGGTATCGAGTATCGGATACGCATCGAAAGTATCGGTGCATGAAGTACAAACTAAAATGCTGAACAAAACAAAACCTATCTTCTTCTGTTTTGCAACTCTAGAGTTTGATAACCACGTACAACACTCCTCAACATGATTCTTACCTAGCCCCTTAAGCCCCCTCCCTTATAACACTGGCTGGCTTAACTAACTTGTCCAAGTCAGAAGAACCACAACAGAAAACATTCCCTCACTGCTTAGCCCCTCCTCTGAAATATACCTTTGATACAGGTAGCTTACATAATCCAGCCAATCTAAACCGTATACAGTTTACATCATCCAGCTCAATGTTTCTAAAACCCAACTGAAACAACACAAAATCAAGTGAACTCTAAGGACAAGGGAAGCCCAACACATTGAGAAGATCTCCTTCATAGGCTAAGAAAAAATCACATTAGTAGATTTTACACCACATCCCAACCCCAAAGCATAAATAGGTCTATGGGTCATTTAACTGGCATATTCCTCCCTGAATTATTCCACAAAATATTTACAAAGAACCAAGATGAACAATTAAGTACCAAGATGAACAATTAAGTGGCAATTGCCCCACCAAGATCCCCAAATCAGTGCAGAAAGTCTCTATTGCTAGGGGATATTGTAAATTTAAAAATTAGGGGTCACAGTCTTAACAAATTGTAATTGAGTAATTCATTATACTAATACATAATAAGTGACCGTAATAATAACCGAATGTAAATAAAGTGGATTTCTTAGGAAGGGGAAGTTTTAAGAGCATGCTTTCAATAAAATAGCACCCCTAATAGATTGATGGATGTAAACACACGCACACAAACCCAGATACAGGATAACATATTGGACTGCTAGAAGAAGAAGAAACTACTGATCGATTTGAAAACCAAACTACAATGGTAAGATATTACAACATATTATCACAATCAACAAAGTCACAATAAATATTGAACTTCCTGTCATCTGATGTACACCAGATGCTAGAAAGATCACAGCATAGAGCAGTTCATAATGAATAATATGCCTAGAACTCATAGTGAACAGAGTTTACAATCCAGACCAGACTAAGAATGAGAAATAAGCTAAATATCAAATGGAAGAATATGGTGAAATTCTGAAAACAAATAAGTTGATGAAAGAACTTGACTTTACCTCTGCGAACAATGCCCGATCCTTGGCTTCAGTATATCATAAAGTGTACGAAACTTCCAAAACAATTCAGTTACATATAGAGAGCTTTCCTGTCCACTCGTCAGCTACCCCATAATCAAGGCTGAGCTCTCTCATAGGAGGGATGTTCTCCATTGCAAATAGCATGAGGCGAGGGAACATCAAATTATTGTGATCATACAGGACAAACTGAACCAATACATTGGGAGTGGAACTATGACTCATATAGCAAGCAACATTCCTCATTCTTGACACATCCATAGCAAAATCCAAAGGAGGGATCAAGGGATAAGATGGACGCACATAATTGGGGTCTATCATAGATATGTCCCCCCATTCCGACCACCTATCAGTAAACCGATTAGGATATATCAACGAATCACCATTCATTGACAAAAGTTCTGCTTGCTCCCTAGTCAGCACAACCCCCGTGTACTCACATATAAAAGCACCAGCTTGAATAAGGTCCAATGACCTAACTCCCCAACCAGTTTCCCTAGATCTAAACACCTCCAACCTATTTTTTAGCCCCTTCTGTGTGACTCGATTCTGGCAATGAGGCGGACACTGACAAAACGGGCCACACTCAAAAACCAAAGGCTTCCCTCTCAAGAGAATCCCACTCTGATTATAAGGAAACTTCCCTCCATTCTTCATAGCACAAAAGCACCCTTCAACACACCCGTCCACACAATCACAACCCGTACCCTGCCCACTATGGTTAAACACAAACTGAGGAAAATTTGTCTTCACAAGATACTCATAGCGGAGAGGGTCGTAATTACGATCAATGTCATTGAAAAGCCGAACTGCCACATTCTCACACCTATTGGAAATATCAAGCGACATACAACACATGGGTTTGAAACTCAAGGGATCCTTCTTAAGCATAAGGGCCTCCTTCATCATCATGCTCCCCATCTTAGCTTGCCCATCAATCCTACACAGCTTATACTTATAAACACCGAAACCCGACCTCCCAACATCAAACCAGCAATCAATAATCCTATACAACCCATCATACACATACAACTTCCCAGTAGCAGAGGCGGCGCCCTCATACCGCACCCCACGAATCACCCTCACCTCAATCCCATAGTGCTTACTTCTCTCCATTGCAAGGTTACCTCCCTCAAGCTTTTGGTGAAAAACCTGCCTAGAATTCTTGTCCTGGCCACCATGGCCAGAGTAAGTGATAACATCACCCTCATCAACATCATCCTCATAACCACCAGAGACAATGACACTAGTGGCAATTGGTTCACCATTGGAACTCATGCTAGCAGGAAGGTAATCAATGCCAGCCTGAGGCTGACCATGCAACCCAACCACACACAACTCCATCCTATAAAGGAACACATCACCAATGCAAACACCAGGAATTGCACCGACAATTCGCTTGTCACGATTCAACCACAAACCACAGTTCCTCATCACCGCCGAGGCGCGCAAATCGCCACGTCCCCGGCGGGCGTCCACCCGGGACTCGTCTTCCACCGTCGCCAGCACGCGCAGCGAGTCGTACAGCATTCTAGTCCGCCGGACAACGTCCCGGAAGTGCCGCTGCTCCGGCCCGCCAAGATCCGCCACTCGAACCAGCTCCTTACACCGCTTTCGCGGCGGCGTGGTTGTCGCCATCGTTGAATCAGGGACGGGCACAATTGCCCGCGAACCCGACTCGGGAACGGTGCCGCTTGGGCTCTGCTGCGGCCCGGGGTTCAAAACGATGCTGTTTTGGGAGTCCTGCGGGTTTTCGTTCAAGATATTGGAAACGGCGTCGTTACGGAGCTGTTGCAGGCCTTCAGTGATGGGGTCAGGGACGGCCTCATTCTTGGGCTCTTTGTTGGAGAAAGCGGTGCGGAAAAGCTGGGAGATTCCGTTGAACTCGGAGAACAACTTGGTGGCTGGGTCATCGGAGGTTCCGTCGCACAAGAGATTGAGGTCGAGGTCGAGGTCGAGGGACCCATTTGAAAAATTGAGGTCCTGAGATTGTTGATGTTGTTGGGAAGTGTGGGTGTTGAGCCAGTCGTCGAAAGGTTCGAGCTTTGGGATTAGTGTTGGAGTTGGGGAGATGCTGGTGGTGGCTGTTGCAGCAGCAATTGAGGCGGGGATTGGGATTCCCGGAGGGGGAGGAAGGTTTTCAGGCGAAAAGAGAGAGTTCATGGTATAAAAAGGTGTGGTGGTGGTAGCAGGCGGTGGTGGTAGGGTTTAGATTGGAAGGAGTAGGAGCATTGAAAATTGTTTTTGGAAGAAAAGAGAAGGAAGATGCATTAATGTTGGAGGAATAGAAATCGACAATTTGGAAATTTTGGGGGGTTTGGACATTCAAATGGTTTAAGTGGAGTTTGAATTTATGAATTACTTTTTTTTGTATTTGTACAAAGGTGTACAAAAGTGAAAATTACATATTAGATCATGATATGCCTTTCCAAATATATATTTTTATATCAAGTAAGTGACATCTTGTGAAATTAGGGTAGAAATAGAATGAGAATGTTTTAAGGTAATAATGTAATAATTAAGAAGTGAATGACATGAAAGATAAATTAAATAAATGAGAATGGGGAGATATAAGAAGTGAATTCGGAGTAAAATTAAGTGGAAAGGAAGATAATATATAAAAAAAAAATTAAGTAAAATTAGGTTGATTAAAAAAATATAAATTAAATTGGATAATTTTTAATATACGGAGGTAAATAAATGTAGTTTTATATTAGGTTTGGTTTTATAAATATATAACCAATTTTTTAAAATTAAGATATGAATACTTTTTTTATATATATATATATATATAAATAAAAAATGAAAGTATTTTATAAGATTTTAAATATACTAGTTTATCATATTTAGAAAAGAAAAGAAAAAACTTAAAAGATTGAGATTGGAAAACTTTGAGAGACTTTATTTATTAAAGAATGATAATAAATAATAAATTACAGCTTATAATACTTAATTTGAAAGGTTATTATTTAAGAGAAAAGTTAATAAAAAAAAATCTTATTTCTAATATCAAGAATTAAAATATTATAGTAGTTACCATTAACCATCAATCACAATAACCAAGACTGAAAAGCTTTAAATGTGGAGAACTATATTATCACAGTTATTATTGATAGAAGAGATATCTTATAAGACTTCATATCTATGATATGTTATCTTTATCAAAAGATTTATAATAGAGCTAAAGAATGTGACTAGATGCAAACTCTTACAATTTTAGGAACAATATCTTTTAGAGTAAAGGGTAGTGATACTAAACCCTAAGCAATCATACAGGTGTTTGCCTTGAGCAGGGTAGAAGCTTCACGTGTAGATAATTTGGTACAAGGTGTGTATTCTATAGGTTTAACACAACATTGTTAGTATTGTATGATTCTAGTGCAACATATTCCTTGATATTCGATGTATGTGTAGATAAAACGAATTTGCTTGTATGTGAATTTCTTTAAATGGATAATGACTAAGTTAGGCAGTTTGGTAACAACTTACACAATATCATAGAAAAGTTAATAAAAAAAAATCTTATTCTCAATCCCAAGATTTAAAAAATAATAGTAGTTACCACTTAACAATCAATCACAATAACAACCAAGACTGAAAAGCTTTAAATGTGGAGAACCATATTATCACAGTCATTATTGATAGAAGAGATGTCTTATAAGACTTCATTTCTATCGTATGTTATCTTTATCAAAAGATTTATAATAGAGCCAAAGAATGTGACTAGATGCAGACTCGTACAATTTCAGGAACAATATCTTCTAGATTAAAGGATAGTGATACTAAACTCTAAGCAACTAGACAAGTGTTTACTTTAAGTCGGGCTTCATGTGTAGAAAATTTGGTACAAGGTGTGTATTCTATAAGTTTAACACAACATTGATAGAGTTGTATGATTCTAGTGCAACATATTCCTTGATATTCGATGTATGTGTAGATAAAACGAATTTGCTTACATGTGAATTTCTTTAAGTTGATAATGACTAAGTCAGACAGTTTGGTAACAACTTCCACAATATCATAGAAAAGTTAATAAAAAAAAAATCTTATTCCCAATCCCAAGAATTAAAAAATAATAGTAGTTACCACTTAACCATCAATCACAATAACCAAGACCGAAAAGCTTTAAATGTGGAGAACCATATTATCACAGTCATCATTGATAGAAGAGATGTCTTATAAGACTTCATTTCTATCATATGTTATAAGATTTATAATAGAGCCAAAGAATGTGACTAGATGTAGACTCGTACAATTTTAGGAACAATATCTTTCAGAGTAAAGGGTAGTGATACTAAACCCTAAGCAACCAGACAGGTGTTTGCCTTGAGTAAGGTAGAAGCTTCACATGTAGAAAATTTGGTACAAGGTGTGTATTCTATATATTTAACACAACATTGATAGTGTTGTATGATTCTAGTGCAACATATTCCTTGATATTCGATGTATGTGTAGATAAAACGAATTTGCTTGTATGTGAATTTCTTTAAGTTGATAATAACTAAGTCAGGCAGTTTGGTAACAACTTCTACAATATCATAGAAAAGTTAATAAAAAAAAATCTTATTCCAAATCCCAAGAATTAAAAAATAATAGTAGTTACCACTTAACAATCAATCACAATAACCAAGACTGAAAAATTTTAAATGTGGAGAACCATATTATCACAGTCATTATTGATAGAAGAGATGTCTTATAAGACTTCATTTCTATCATATATTATCTTTATCAAAAGATTTATAATAGAGCCAAAGAATGTGACTAGATGCAGACTCGTACAATTTTAGGAACAATATCTTTCAGAGTAAAGGGTAGTGATACTAAACCCTAAGCAACCAGACAAGTGTTTGCCTTGAGCAAGGTAGAAGCTTCACATATAGAAAATTTGGTATAAAGTGTGTATTCTATATGTTTAACCCAACATTAATAGTGTTGTATGATTCTAGTGCAACATATTCCTTGATATTCGATGTATGTGTAGATAAAACGAATTTGCTTGTATTTGAACTTCTTTAAGTTGATAATGACTAAGTCAGGCAGTTTGGTAACAACTTCCACAATATATATATATATATATATATATATAGTTGGTGTTTAATAGTAATAGAACTTTGTGATGGTATATATCTATATTTATTAGAGAATTTTCTATTTTGATAGAAAATGCCAAAATAATTGAGAGACTTAATATATGATGAAATAAAATTTACAAAACTTAATCTGAAAGGTTATTGCTTAAGAAAAAAGTCAATCAAAGAAAATCTTATTTCTGACCCCAAGAATCCAAAAGAAATAGTAATACCACTCAATAATCAATCACAACAATCAAGAATGAAAAGCTTTCAATGTGAGGGACAACATTATTAGAGTCATTATCTACAAGTGATGATACATCAGATGCCTTATAAGACTTCTTTTTCTGTGATATGTTATGTTTGTCAAAAGATTTATAATAGAGGCAAAGATTGTGACTAGATGCAGACTCCTACGATTTTAGGAACAACATCTTCTAGAGTAACGAGTAGTGATACTAAACCCTAAGCAACTAGATAGGTGTTTGCCTTGAACAGGGTATTCACATGTATAAAATTTGTTACAAGGTGTGTATTTTATCTTCGACACCACATTGATAGTGTTGTATGATTCTAGTGCAACATATTCCTTGATATTCGATATATGTGTAAATAAAATGAATTTGCTTGTACGTGAATTTCTTGAAGTTGATAATGACTAAGTAGTTTAGTAACAGCTTCCACAATATATATTTGGTGTTTAATAATAATAGAACTTTGTGATGGTATCTTTATTTATTAGAGAATTTCTTATTTTGTTAGAAAATGCCAAAATAATTAAGAGACTTAAAAAATGATGAAGTAGAGTTTACAAGACTTAATCTAAAAGGTTATCGTGTAAGAGAAAAGTCAATTAAAGAAATTCTTATTCTTGACTCCAAGAATCAAAAGTAATAGTAGTACCATTCAATAATCAATCACAACAATTAAGAGTGAAAAGCTTTCAATGTGAAGGACCACATTATTAAAGTCATTATTGATACTACATGCATTATAAGACTTCTTTTCTTTAATATGTTATGTTTGTCAAAAGATATATCATAGAGTCAAAGATTGTGATTAGATGCAGACTCCTACAATTTTAGGAACAACATCTTCTAGATTAAAGGATAGTGATACTAAACTCTAAGCAACTAGACAGGTGTTTGCTTTAAGTCGGGTAGAAGCTTCATGTGTAGAGAAATGGGTACAAGGTGTATATTCTATCTTTGACATCACATTGATAGTGTTGTATGATTATAGTGCGACATATTCCTTGATATTCGATGTATGTGTAGCTAAAACGAATTTGCTTGTATGTGAATTTCTTTAAGTTGATAATGACTAAATCAACAGGTAATTTGGTAACAGTTTCCACAATATATATTTGGTGTTTAATCGTAATAGAGACGTAAGTATAAAGTAAATTTGATTAGTTTATGCTTGAAAGTTTTAAAGGTGGTTTGGAGGATGGTTTGTTATCTTCCACTCAAATTCTTATTGATTGTGGATAAAAAAGAATTAACTTTTTCAAATGATCAAAGAGGAAGTAATAAATTTAACTTAACAGATTTAGATATGAAGGATGGAACTCAGTGTTTTATAATTTTGATCCAAATAGAGGTTACAGGGGATAATCAGATAGAGGATATATTCCAATGGTAGGTGAATTTTTAGATATTTTTTCCAACTTTTATAAGATTTTACATACAGTTATTTATGAGATTTAGAAAAGTAAAATGTTTGAGTAGAGTTTGAGATTGGAGAAAATTGTCTTGTCTTGATATAGAATGCCAAAATAATTGAGAGACTTAATAAATGATAACTAGAGTTTACAATGTCACAATACCAAGGCACATTAACATACAAGACTTAATCTAAAAGGTTATCTGTGAAAAGTGAAGTCCCACATCGGGGGAATATTACTTGGGTGTTTGTTTTTCCCGTTATATAAGGAACACAATATTTTTCTTTGAAACTCACCTCAGTCACTTCTTTTCTTTTCTATTGCTATAGTTCTAGAGAGGAAAAGTAAGAGAGGAAAATTAGTTCCTCCTTTAAGGTTCTCTCAATAGTTTATTGTTCTCTCTTTTGTTTCAAGAGAGAGTGTTGAGAGAGTGTGTTCTTTCCTTTGTTTCAAGAGAGGGTGTTATTGTTTCCTCCTTAAATTTAGAGAAAGAGGGTATGGTTGTAATTTTTTTCCATCAGTGAAATTGCATTATTGTTTATCATCGTTGTTTTCTCATCTTTATTTTAGTTGTGTGTGTTTATGCTATTCTTTGATACTCAACATTATCTTGTAAGAGAAATTAATCAAAAAAAATCTTATTTCTGATCCCAATAATCTAAAAGTAATAGTAGTACCACTCAATAATCAATCACAACAAAGAGTAAAAAACTTTCAATGTGGAGGACCACATTATCAGAGTCATTATTAATACAATAGATGCCTTATAACACTTCTTTTCTATGATATGTTATGTTTGTCAAAAGATTTATCATAAAGTCAAAGATTATGACTAGATGCAGACTCCTACGATTTTAGGAACAACATCTTCTAGAGTAAATGGTAGTGATACATAGTCATGAGTGATACATAGTCATGAGTAACTTTGACACAAGAATAGATGATGACGGTGAAGAATAAATCGTGGAATCGTCTTCCTACTTGATCCGGATCTTCTCCCTCACTTCCTTGAAGTTATTTTTCTCTCTAAAATCACTACCAAAATTTCTGTGTGTTTTTCCTTAGTTTCTAAACTCTTTTTTTATAGATAAAAATTAGTTTAAATCTTCCTTTGCCTTTAGATCTTGAAGAAAAGCTGAAAAACCTATTATTTTACCAAATATTTTCGACATTTTTCAATATTTTTCTTTTGTTTCTTATAACTGCTCTTACAAAAGATAAACACACAAAATTTCTCCTTTTTGGGAGGTTATTATTGCTTTAATTAAGATAAAATTGATAATTAAGTGGTAAATATATAATATATTTTAATAATATTTTCCACTTAACAATTATGAGCAATATCATAAGTAACTTTATTATCACAATATAATTAAATAGGGGATATGGATGATCTTGTAAAAAAAACCTTAATTATGAACTTCACAAATTCATGAAAATGTGTTTTTTAGCCTATTCTTCACCATTCTTACTTTTCTCACTCAACTTACAAGTTAGGGGCTTGAGCAAGGAGTCAAACAGTGGAAGAGATGACTAAGATAGTAACGATTCACTAAAGCAACGAGTCATGACTCAAGCACATATCCATTTAGTAGTTAAGGGATGAGTCTATCACTCAAGTGAGAAGGTTATCAAGAAATATAGAATTGATTCTATTTTTTTAGTTGCTAAAGTCCAAAGTGACATT
The DNA here is from genome assembly GCA_016859785.1 of Macrotyloma uniflorum. Taxonomy (NCBI): domain Eukaryota; kingdom Viridiplantae; phylum Streptophyta; class Magnoliopsida; order Fabales; family Fabaceae; genus Macrotyloma; species Macrotyloma uniflorum. The sequence continues at coordinate 1,069,197 of BDMB01000045.1, read as the reverse complement.
GAAGATAACAGCATATAAAATTCATGTATTTTTCCATAGGTACTTCACTCAAGCTTTAAGTGGAAATTCAAGAGAAGTAAATTTGACCACTTAAACGACAAGAGACAAAGTTGATTATTGGCAATACACTATTCAAGCAACTACGACACTCAAGTGAAGTGATGTATCTCTGTTTTGAAAGTAAAAAAAATGTGATGAATGAGATGTGAGTTGATGCCCAAATGAGATATATGAATGTGATGTGTGAGAACTCAAGTTGAGTCTAAGGTAAATAAGTACCTATAATTAATTAATTGAGATGTGTGATTGAATGTGAGGCAAAAACGTTGTCTAAAAGTGAAAGTGTTGTACTTGGGAGGTACTGATGTAGAAGTAATATGGTATCAATGTTTTGCCAGATTCAATAAAATCGTATATCCCACTAGTAACCCAAATCAGATAAACTAAGGTATCAGGTTGAGAAGAGTTAAAAAGAAGGTAGCAAAGAGATATATCAAGACAAGTATGATTGTCAATTATTTTAGTTTATGTGTATGGTAGCCAAAATGGTGCTATGATTAGAAGTTTGATACAATAATTAGTTACAAAGTTATACTTAAGTATTAGTATATGAGTTCACACATAGGATTGATTTTATTTTAAATATGACTAATATGTAACGTGGTAAAAATTATGTTAATTAAATGAAAAAAAAAATTAAATATAATATATGTATAAGTATTGTATAAATAAGTTATTATTTTTTAATAATTAATTTTATTTATTTATTTATTTAACTTTAACTTTTAAAATTTTCTTTGTTATAGGATGTTATTAAATAATAAAATTAGTATGATTTTTTTTATATTTATGTATATATTGTTACATTTTATGTCTTTATATTATAATTTTAAACTAATAAAAACTTATTTTATAATAAATACATCTTTATACTATACGTGTATATATATATATATATATATATATTATAATCTAGAGAAATATTTGTTATTAATTTATTTTAATATAAATTTTAAATATTTATATTGCATATGTATTTTGATTAAATAATATATTTAAATAAATTAAACTAAATATTAAATTAAAAATTTGATGTAAAAATGAGAAGATGAAGAAAAAGAGAATGAGAGAAGAACATAATTAATTTGTTTAGATAGGTTGATATAGAACACTACCAAAAAAAATTTTATTACTTATGAAATATTTCTTATGAAATTTTTTTAAAAAAAAAATTAATTATCTATTAAATATTTTTTACAAATTTTTTTTTATAAATTTTTTTTATAAATTTATATATAAGAAATTTTTTTTTATGAAATTTTTTCATAAATTTATTTATGAAAAAGTTTTTCATGGATTTGTTTGTGAAAAATTTCCCACTAACTTTTTATTCACAAATTTCTCACCACCACAAATTTGTAGGTAAAAGGCTAGTTGGAAATTTTCCACAAAAAATTCATGAAAAATTTCCCACAAACAAATTCATGGGAAATTTCTCACAAATAAATTCATGATAATTTTTTTCATAAACAAATTTATAAAAATTTACCATAAATAAATTTATTAAAAATTTCCATAAAAATAAATTTGTGGGAAATATTCAATAGATAATTAATTTTTTTTCAAAAAAAAAAATTTGTGAAAAATATTCCATGAATAATAATTTTTTTTTTGTAGTGAAAGGAGAGAGGAATTAATTTTAAAGAAAATGGTTGTACTCATTCTACCAATTTTTCTAACTTATTTTTATTTATCTTTTTATATTTATCTTCTTATTTATTTTTTATTAAATTACATGTCTTTTAAAATAATTTTTCTATATTTCACATTTATTTCTATTGTGTTAAATAATTAAATATTTTTCATTATTTTCATTATTTCTCTAGGTATCTATTCTGTGGTCACAACTTGAAACACACAAAAACTCAAACATTCACCTACCCCATCTCTTTCAAAATCTCATGCCACATCAAACCATAACAAGAACCAACCATGTCGGAACCAAACTTGCCTCCACCTGACCCAACCCTTCACCCTTCTTCCATGGCTCGTGAATACCGAAAGGGTAACTGGACCCTTCAAGAAACCCTCATCCTAATCACAGCCAAGAAACTCGACGAAGAACGCAGGCTCAAAGCAACTTCTTCTTCCTCTTCTCCCTCTTCTTCCAACAGAAACAGTGGCGAACTCAGGTGGAAATGGGTCGAGAACTATTGCTGGAGCCATGGCTGCTTGAGGAGTCAGAACCAGTGCAACGACAAATGGGACAACCTCTTACGCGACTACAAGAAGGTCCGAGAGTACGAGGCCACCAAATCATCGTCATCATCGTCGCATGTTTCGAACAGCAACGAGTTTGAATTTCAATCTTATTGGACAATGGAAAAACACCAACGCAAGGAGCGGAAACTACCCTCCAACATGCTCCTCCAAGTGTACCAAGCTGTCACACAAGTGTTGCAGAAGAAATCACTCACTTCACAACATCATCAACATCACCAACATCATCAGCATCATCATCAACAACAACAACATGTTGTTAATGTTGTTCATCCACCACCACCTCAGCAACAACAGCATTTGTCGTTGCTAACTTCACCCTCACAGTCACTGTCACAGACAATCCCGGTGGCTTCTCAGCCGCTGCTGTTAACGCTGCCGCCGCCGCCGCCTCATCCTCCGCCCCCGCTTGACTCCACTACTCCGGCTGTTTCAGGTATAATTTATGTATCCATGATTGAGTATTGAGTTAGCATAACAACAACACTTTCTTTTTAAAACTTTTAAAACAATTATTCTACATTCTCATTCTTTATTTTTAATTTTTTTAGGGTTATTCAGTAGAACTGTTAGATTTAAAAAATATAAATAAATAATAATTCTCTTGAATTTATTCTTATAGTCTTTATTTTCATCTTTTAGTTTTTAAAATACTTACTTTTTCTTATCTTTTTTCTTTATTTTGAAGATTTGAAAGAAAGCATTAAATTGAGTTAGTTAAAAAGAAGCAATAAATACTCTAAGTTAACTACTTTTAATCTTTTTAATGACAGAGGTTAATTATTTTTATCCTTTTAACTTGATTTAGAAGTGTCATATGATTATTTTACTCTCTATTCTGATAATTTTTTATCACCTTTTTTTTTTTGTCTATTTATTTTATATATATTTTTCATAATGTAAATAAGGAAAAGAAGATTACCCTTCTTTGTTTATTTATTTAAATTAATTTTTTGATGTGTGATGTTTTGTTTGGATCTTGGTCAAACTTGTACCCTCTGCAAACCCTGCCACATTTAATGGGACTGGTAAAGTACAGTCAGTATTTTTTTTTGGAGAGTACATGTATGATGGGGCCAAATGCCTAACAACAAGACAGTTCAAAACTGGTGCATGATTCTTTTGAATTTGACCATTCTTTTTCAAACCTTCAACAATTTATGCAGTTTCTAACCATATAAGTTTAAACTCTCTCCATATAAAATCTGCATATTCTTATGATTTCAAGACTTTGTTCATCTAATTGTACTTAAAATCTATATAATTGAATAATATTCAGATAATGGAGAGAATAAATAAAGGGTCTCCACCTACACAAAAAGTAGCATCATGCAGACCAGTGGCTGGTACGGTATGGTGCCATATCATCATTGTCATGGATTTTGTTGTTTATCCAAGAAAAAAAATGGATATTTACCCTTGAATGCCTCAGGGTTTAATGATTAATCAAATTCCAATGTTTAAAAGTAACAAAAGTTCAAATCTTGGTTTGGCTTAATAATCTAACTCATGCAAATTAAATATTCCATCAACTTTGCCTTTTCTGGTTTGGCTTATGAAAAACATTGTTCTCATGTATTATTTTATGTTCATTATAATATATAAAAACATATGATTAGTGTAATATTGATTAAACATTATTAATATATGCATTATGAATAAAACAGTAACTTGAAATTCAATATCTTGGATGGTGTAGAGGGATCAGAATCAAGTGGCACAGAGTACAAACAGGAGGAAGATAACTCAGAATCAAAAAGAAGAAAATTTGAGCAGAAGCTTGGATCAAGCATAATGCACAGTGCATCGGAGTTGGCACGAGCTCTTGGGAGCTGTGAGGAGAAGAAGGAGAAGAGGCACGAAGAGATGATGGAGCTTCATCAGCGACGGCTTCACATGGAAGAAACACGAAACCAAGTAAACCAGCAAGGAATCACCAACCTTGTTTCTGCAGTGACCAACCTCACTGGTGCCATTCAAACACTCATTACTTCCATGAACAAAGATCATGGTGGTGGTGGGAATGGTGATGATGATGCAGGTTCCTCTTAACATTTTACGAGGGAATGAAATGGTTTATATATATATATTATAACATATTTCACTAATTGATTATTTAAGGTTCATGGTTCATGAATATATGTATCTTTATATATGCACATTGACATTCTTTTAGTATGTGGAAATCAATTAAACTGATTAATTTTTTTTTTGTCTAATTATCCATAATTAAATATTGTAATAATTATATACCATTAAAATATTAGAATATTAATATTATATAATTTTCAGACTATAATAAGAAGTATTATATAATTTACAACTTTATTTTTAAAATAGATAAAAAAATATAATATAATATGATATATTAAAAGACGTAGATACTAAATTTAATTTTAAAAATTATTTTTTATCCTAAAAATATTTTAGGAGTATTAGAAAACTAAATTTTAAGAAAAAGAAGCTGATGTGAAAGAAAAAAATTATAATAGCAGATAATCATCAAATTAAGTAAATAAGAATTAAAAGTATCATATAAGTCTTTTTTTTTTTATTATTCTTTTTCTATTTTTTTGTACATATGTATATTTTATATACTAATTATTGATTTTTTTTTTTTGTATTTGTGACTTTTTATATACAAATTTAAATTTTGATGAGTCCAATTTTATTATTGAGAGATTTTTTTGATATGTTTATGTTTTGTTTGGATGTTGGTCAAACTTGTACCTTTAAACCCTGCCACATTTAATGAGACTGGTAAAGTAAAGTCAGAATTTCTTTTTTAGAGTACATGCATGATGAAGAAGCAATGTCTTGTATAGTAAAACAAAAACACAACAATAAGAACACTTCAAACTATGCATCATTTTTTTCAAGTTCTTAAACTCAAAACTCCATGAATCTTAAGAAATTTTCTTATTTCTTATGAGTTTAATAAGAATATACTCATCCATTTTTCAAAATAAAAATTAATAATTTATTTAAAATCTATATAATTTAATATTTAGATAATAGAGAACATAAATAATTAGTCTCCAGTTACACAAAAGCATCATCATGCACACTAGTGAGTGATAGTGATAAGGTCTCATATCATCATTGTGATGGATTTTGTGAGTTCTTCAAGAAAAAAAATTAGATTTTTACCTCTTGAATCACTTGAGGGAATAATGATTAAGAGAAACCCTAATTTTAAATAATAAGAGAAAGTCCAAATCTTACTTAAGCTAAAAAATAATCAATCTCAACGTTATAATACTCCATCAAAGAAAACATTGTTTTGATGATTCATTATTTCATGTAATATATATATTATTAAAAGTTTCATATGATAACAAAAACATCATATATTATATATTAGTATAGTATGATGTTATTAAACATGATTGGTATTTGTTTATGAATTTAGTTAATAATATTATTTATTATACGACTAATTTAATGTATATATTTAGCCACACATATTAAGTAAATGTGACTACAAAATTTCATTTTTAATGAAAAGGAAATTCAGAATATTTTTTATATTTTATTTGGATGTGATAAAAAATAAAATAATTTGAATTAATTAAAAAGGGTAAAAGTGAATAAAAATAAAATATTTATTTATTATTTTTTAAATATTTATTATAATTATTATATTAATATAAATCCTAAAAAAATTAATAATAAATCATGTCAAATATATCAATTTTTACATTATACAATTAGTTATGTTATTTTAATTGTATTTTTCATAATTGAAAAAAGAAAAACAAAATTTAGAGATATATATAAATCTAAACTATAATAAATATCACATGAATTTTTGACAAGGATCTTAGAAAATAAATTATTTAAAAGAGAGTTTAAGATCAAAACATAGTGTTTTAATACTTAAAGGGATATTTATATTTAAAAACTCATAATTGTTTACACTTCATTAAGTTTATTAAATGTTTTTTTGAATATTTTAATTGTGTATTTAAAATAATTTTAATTAATTGTAAAATTTAAGAATAAATTTGTGAAGAAAAAAAAATGGATGTATAAATATTTAGAAAAACACTTTAAATTTACCAAAAATATATAAAAAATATTTACAAAATAGAATGACTAATATAAATTATACTTATTCTACCGTATTTCAAATTAAAAGTATTTCAAACAATTTTTTTTTTTCATTTATCCTTTAGGATATACTTGTTATTGTGTTATTTTCTATATATACAAATAACATAAATTGATTTAAAAAATTCTTTATAAAAGATCTTCTTTCGTCCAAATTTATTTGAAACTATTTTAAAATGACTTTAATTTAAAATATATATAATTTTTTTTTTACTATTAAAAATTCTTTTAATATATTATTTTTTATTATACAAATAATTTTATACTTTTATATATATATATATCCTTTATCTTTTAAAATTGAGTTATAAAATTGTGTATTTTCATTTATATACAATTTTAATAAAAATATTAATATCAACCTATTTTAAAATAAATTTTGAAATTGTTAATTGTTTCTTTAAAAATGAGTAATAGACATGTGTAAAAAATTGTACAACTAATTATTATACATATAAATTTTAATTTTCAATTATAATATTTTTCTACAAAAATAAATATTTTTTTTTTGTTATTTTTTAATATAAAATGTATTCTTTTAAACCTAAGGATAATTTCAATAAATATATAATGCACGTGACATTGAGTTTTAAATATTGGAAGGCAATGTTCTTTTTTGGAAATTAATTATGAAATACTATTTATATTGTTTTATATTTTATATGTTAATTATTTTTATTTTTATTTTTTTTCAAAATATTATGACTATAAGTAATTAAAAAATATATGTAACTATAGTTGTTATATTTAGTTTATCATTGGATTTTTTTTTTATCTGATAACAAAATAACAAAATAAAAAAATAGAAAAATAAATAACATCTAATAATTTATTAACATATGAACATAAAAATATTCAAATAGATATCATCTCAAATTATGATAATTTAAAAACTAACAAATTTGAGATAAATAATGTTTAGAAAATTTGAGAAAAACAAATTCCTAAGTTAATGTAGTATTAAATTTGAGCGTAGAAAAACATAACAGAAAGTTAAAACGACACAGCAAAACGGTGAGCTTTGTGTTTTCAGTTTTATCAAGAAGAGCGCATTTATCTTTCAAACTTTGTTTCTGTCTCTTCCTTGAAACCCATTGATGTGCTTCCTCATCCTTCAATTTTCTCTCGTTACAAATCCAACACAACATCTCTTCTTTTCCTTCTGTCTCTCAGCACTTTTTCCTGTGATTCACGCAGCTTCAATTTCTTTCCCATTTCATTCAGGTCCTTCTTATCTATTTGCACTTTCATGTTTTGTTTGCTTGTTTTCTTTAAGTTATACAAGTAGTAGTAGAAAAGGTTATGAATTATGCCACATTTGAGTTCTGATAAATAATGGCTATTCTTTGTTTTTTTTCTTAGTTTTGAAGAAATTTTGTTTTTGAGACCAAAACCTTAGTTGTGGCAACCATATATGCATTTGTTGGATGTTAATTTGTGTTCAGAGGAAGTTTCTTGCAGTGTATGCTGGTTGGGACGGGAGGAATTCTTCTTACCTGAGAATTCTCGAATAGTTTGTTTTTAACCATGTTGAAAGTTTCAAACTTTTAAGTAAAGGGATTTGGTGTTTTCTGCTTTTATAGGTTGGGTTGCATTGTCAGCTAATCACAGATTATCTTGTATTGTAACTTTGTTGAATTTTACAGTAATTACCTAAAAATCCATACCTGTATTGATTTCTGTATAGTATTTTTACACCTACCATCCATAGAAATTAAACTCTTAAATGTTTATAAGTTAATTACAAGAACTGGTGATTCTGATTTTGAATAGTGATTTCTTCGGTACTGTTGTTAATTTTCTTTTGGTTGATTTGTTTCTCAATTGGAAGGTTTGATTTTGAATTGCTGAATTGAAATTGATGATTCTTGAAACTGATGATTAGGCTAAATGGGAAGGATCAAACCTCAAGTTCTGCTACAGCAAAGCAAAAAGAAGAAGGGGCCTTCTCGCATAAGTCCCACCACTATTATCTTCTGTACATTGATTCTTGTCATGCTTATGTATTTCCTGTTTTATAGACATTGGTCCAACAGGTTAGTAAAAGGAAGAAGGGACCTTCTTGCACAAGTGTCACTATTATTATTATATTCTATACATTGAGACAAATGATACACCATTTTCTTGTTTCCTGAATGAAAAATGACTAAAGAAATTATACAAATGTATACATGTTCAAATTTTGCTCTAACTTCTGTGAGATTAGTGTGTACTTCTTCAGCATTATTGTGAGAAATTTTGGGATCCTATTATTGACCATTGGTTATTGTGTAATCTGTAGTGATTGAATTGAGCCTTATGCATGCTGATGACACTTCAGTTTATGGCTTTAGTGTTCTGTCAATATTTGTTTGTCAAGATGTACAAAAGCTTTTCTATCATTCTTTTACATTTGTTGAGTGATTCAAACTTATTTAAAAATGAATTTGAATGGAACAACCATTTGTAGTTTTTGAGAAAGTGATTATAAAGAAATGGTGATTAACATGAAACTGTTTCATTTTCTCATAAAAATGAACTTCAAAAGAGCAATTCTTTTATCTAATAATTCATTATATTACCTGCTGCATTCAGGACAAGGCTTCAACCAGAGAGCTACATATCAGTCTCTGAGGTACGGACTTTACATTATAAAGGGTTTTGATAAATTTTTATCCATTTTACATTTATTTGTTGGCTGATATCTTGTAACTATTTTATGTGTGTGCTTTTTTTCTTTTTCTTTTGGGATTAAGATGCAAATAAGGATGTTAATACTATGATTGGTTCATATTTTTATTAAATATTTACTTGAATTAATCATAAAAATTAATTATAATTCTATTTGATTTGATTTATTTTTAATTTAATATAAAATTTAAACCAAATCAAATTAATTTACAGTTTATTTTTTTTATAATTATAAAATTATTAAATATATTTTCAGAAAATTAAAATATTTTTTTCAATTTATTTTTACATATTTTATAATAAAAATTGTTAAATATAAAGATTTATGATTTTTTTATATGATTATTGTTTTTATTCATAATTTTAATTTTTCTTATAATTATAAATAAATTATAATTTATACTTAAAATTATCATATAAATTTGCTATTATCTTTTAAAAAATATAAAATATATTATAAATATAATATAATATAATGAAATCATGAAATAATTTTTTAATTTATAATTTTATATTTAAATATAATAAATGGTAGAATTTGATTTGATTCTGTTTTTATTTAAAATTTGAAAAAATTATGTTCTTTAACAAAAAATAAATTAAAAAAAAAATATAATTAATTTTTAATTTATTGAATGGATTTATGGTTATTTTTTTATTGATTCAGTTTTGGCCACTTCTATTGGAAATCAAGATTTTTCCCCTGTTAATGAAAAATTAATATTCCTTATATCATTGATTAATCTAAGATTTGTAGTAACTAATTTTTCTTCAGGAGGAAAATGCACTTGTGGAATCCAAAAAATCTGATCTACCTGGATATGCTGTAAGTTTTCATTCAGCATGCTGACATGATCATGTTAGCTAGTTTTTTCAATATTGTAGGTGCTAGTCAATTGAAATTATTACATAAAATTTTTACTTACAAAATGGCTACTCATTTCTTCCTTATAATAGGTTGTAATTACCTCTAAAGGTTCTATTATAGTAGAACTTTATAAGGAAAGGGCCCCTGAAGTTGTTGATGAATTCATAGATTTATGGTGAGTACTTGTTTTTCCCTTAATCCTGTCTACATTTCCAGAAATTAAAATGATGTCTGATGAATGTTTTAGGGCTTGCTTGGCACAGACTTATTTTTCGGTGCCATTCATTCATTTTTACATGGTTGTGATTCAAATTGCGGAGCATTAAAGGAAAATATGAAGAATGTCATGCTTTATGTAATCAGAATATCAGATTATTGGAAATCCAAAATAGTTAAGCCTAAAAGACTAAATTGGTGGAGGTAGATGGTTTTAGTTAGAGCATATGGATGTTGGAGTGGCTTCAAAAGTTGGTTGATGCAAATTTTTTGTTCACATCGATTAGAGATATAAGGATCAGCAATCCTCATCTTTATAAGCCATTTTATAAGGGTAACGAAGAGGACAGTGGTGGTTCATATGGAAAAGATTATCCATTAGCTAAAATTTACTTATGCATTAATTAAAAATTAAGCTTTTGGATAAACTAATAAGAAAAAGCTTCTATAAATATACATAAGTAAATTTTAATTTAGGAGAAGTTGTTTCCATCTTTCCTTCATATTTTCTTCTCCTCTAAGTGTTTTTCGAGAAATTTATCGAGACAAGTATTTTATCTTCTGGTTGGCCTTCAGTTTTGTGTTTGAATTGTGCATCTTGTCGGCGTATTAAGAACTAACTTCAATGCTTAGATTCCTTAATGAAAAACTGGAAGAAGCTCAGGATACTCTAGTGCAAGTAGTTTTGATACTATATTTTAAGTTTGTCCTATAAGGATCCCTCCGATACTTTAATGTCTATACCAATATACTTGGTCAGCTACTGAAGAACATATTGATGTGTCTTGATTGGACATATTCAGTTGCTAGAACTTCAAGGATTTGTTTGTGCATGAGACCTTTCCTCTTTTAAAAACCATTTGTAACATGACTAATGTTACAAATGGCCTTTAAAAGAGCTGGAAGTTCAGAGAACTATCTGTAGTGTGGATAAGGAAAAGGCTCCAGGATCCAATGGTTTTACTGTTCCTTTTTTCCAGAACTGTTGTGGCATGTATGAATTCCTCATTCCTCGTTTGAGTGTCTAAGAAGGGTAGATCTTTCAAGGTAAGGGATTATTAATAAGGTCCTTTCTAAGAGGTTGACTAATGTTTTTTCAAAGTGTGGGAGAATATGTGGGAACTGAGAAGTAGTACAAAGCCATGTAACAGGTTTGAAAATAGAGTTGAATGATATAACCTTGAGCATTGTTAATTTGCTATATTGCTCTGGATATATAGCATAACATCTGCAGCCTGAAATGAATATTCTCTATTAGTTGAATTTACTAATTTTCTCTATTAGTAAAGCCTGCAGTTCTACGGGTATATATTAACTTTTATTGGGATCGGTTAGTGTTAATAGTTTGTTTATTTCAAAGTCGTGTGCTGTATGAAATTCCTTTGAATATATGTTCATGCTTCCGACCAAACTTCAATTTTTTTGTTTCCAGTCAAAAGGGGCACTTCAAGGGGATGCTTTTTCACCAAGTAATTAAGCACTATGTCATTCAGGCAGGTCATAACAAAGGGCCTGGAGCTACTGAAGATTGGAACTTATTAGGAAAGAAATATGCAAGGTTTTTCTGTGTTCTTTTGTTTATTTGCAATTTGATGTCTATGATATCATTAGACCACTGATAATCTACCTGTGAGATGCATAATTTATTCTAACTGCTAATATTGTGATGATTAACTAGTATGAGACATGAAGCATTCGTGCTTGGAACTTCGAAGGGTAATTACTTCAACAAAGGATTTGATCTTTTCATCACAACTGCACCAATACCAGATCTAAGTGAAAAGCTTATTGTGTTTGGCCGAGTCATCAAGGGAGAGGATATTGTTCAGGTGGCTGAATTTGCTTTATTCTCATTATGCCCGATATTGTATGCTGTGTTTCTTCTTTTCCTTTTATATTGTTGCTGATTATGTCCTTTCCTACTCGTATTGGTTAAGGTGTTTTTGCACACCTTTTCACATAGCAACTAATGCATATCATTTAAATAATTTTTTCTGTCTAGTCATTAGTTGATTCATCAATCTGCATGTATTTATAAATACTATTTGAAACTAAAGTAATATATAAGCCATAATGGTTATAGAAGTCACATACCATATTAATCTTGACATATGGATAAATTGGTTAAAGACAGTAACATCAGATTGAAATGAAAACACGGCAAATCATGTGAATATAATTTAATTTATATATGATTTTTGTAGTTTTGATATGAATACACACGGACAGACTTTGTCCAAAATCCGCACTAGATTTCATGATTACTGTTAATATTGATAATTTCACAATCCTACAGGAAATTGAAGAAGTGGATACAGATGAACATTACCAACCAAAAATGTCTATTGGGATACTTGATGTGGCTCTTAAAGAGACTGTGTGAAGGCTCTCTGCCTGAATCAAAATCGTAAATATTTCTCATACTTTGCTGATAACATGTTTGGTAAAATCCTCTCTACACAGATGATGAATCTCAAGGATTTCACTTTAGGGTTGTAAATGGAACTTTTGATCTTTGATGCAGTTTTAGCTACATGTTTCAGTTGCTCATTCAAGGATTATGAAATCTTATTTTTTCCCTTTTCTGTCATATTGTTTGGTCTTCTTTTGGTGAGGCAGCATGTATGTAAGGTCTGTTGCCACTTGCCAGTTTCCTGATATCACCTCTTATATTTTATTTTTGCATTAAACTTCATTGTAACCTCAAAGGAGGCACATTGTGATAAAAACAAATTTTTTTTGGCGCAGTTCATGTATAATGTTTCAATTAATGACCATTTTAGGACCGACTCAGAAATATTGGCTTTGTAATCTATTTTGTAATAATGCTTAATTCATATTTTAATATAGTTATAATAGCAATAAGTCCATATCATAATCTAAGCATTAATTGTAATCAAGACTGTGAAAATAAAAAAAGTAATGGAATGAAATTGTAATATTAATATTTTTAATTTATGTTTGGTTCAATCTTACTCTTATTTTTTGTTGTCACCTATCAATTATTTTAAATAAATATTGGACACATATTTTAAGATGTCTCAAATTTCTTCTTAATTAACTCTATAAATGGGTTTTAGGTATAAAATCTCAAGTATAAATTAATCTAAATCCTATATTCAATACCTCTAAAGAAGGAGAATCCATAAAGTACATAAATCAAATCCTCAGATTCTTCTAAATATTACATAACATCCACAAACCCATACAAGTGTATCCTCTATAAAATATTCACAAGATATTCTTCCAAGAAATATTTTTTATATATTTAAAAATTAAATAAGATTTTTTATCTTTTTCAAAAAAATATTAAATTTACATCATCTCACACTTTAGTGATCAAATTATTCATAAAAAGAGAAGAAAAAAAGAAAAGAAAAAGAAAAAGAAACAACTAACCAGGCTTTAGCGTGACAATGCCCGCGCTCGTTCGTCCCTTTGGCACACCGCGTTTTTTCTTCTTTTCAATTCCCTCCCTCCGATTCTCCATTTCATCCCTTTTTCTCACACTCCAACTAGAAAAGCTTCACTCCCTCACTTTTGACTCTCTCTCTTCTTTCTCTCTCTTCACTACTACTAGGGCACACGCACTCACACGCACGCAATGAAGCCCGACTTGTACGAAATCTCCGATGAGGAATGGGAGAATCACTCCTTCAAACCCTCCCGCGTCCTCAAACGACCTCGCACTTCGTCTCCTCCTTCTCCGCCGCCAATCGAATCTTTCGCCTATATCTCTAAGGTCGACGTTTCAAGCGAAAACGACAGCGATTGCGTTGAAATCGCGCCGAACGACGCTGGTTTCCTCGAGGACCTTGAGGACGCCGACGTTGGAGACGCCGACGCCGGTTACGCGGCGGCCTCGCGCGGCCGGAGGTTCATCATCGACGACGACGACGAAGACGCTGAGGAGAACGGCGGAAGAGACGGACGCGTGGCGGAATTGTACGAGGTGGAGTCGAGTGAGGTTGAAGAAGAAGTTGAAGAGTTGAATGAAAACGATGTAGTTGGTAGGGCTTTGCATAAGTGCGCGCGAATCGCTGCGGAGTTGAAGGGCGAACTCTTTGGCTCGTCGGGGACCACCTGCGACAGGTATTCGGAGGTGGAGTCTTCGTCTGTGAGGATCGTGACTCAGGTTAAACTTCGTGTTTTTCTTTTGGTAAGGTTGAAACTTGAAATTTTATGTTCGTTTGAGATGAAGTGCACGCTGTTGATGTGTGTAGGAGGATGTGGATGTTGCGTGCGCGTCTGAGGTTTCGGATTTTCAGCCATTGCTTAAGCCTTATCAGTTGGTTGGTGTCAACTTTTTGCTTCTGTTGTATCGGAAAGGGATTGGAGGAGGTAATTGTTAGGGTTTTTGACTTTTTTTATGTGCTGAATTTTTTAGGTCACGAGGAGTTGATGTATGTGTTTAGTTTAATTGATTTCCTTTATGAAACTTTGAATATTTCTGTTTGTAGTTATGCAATAAGTTTGTGCATTAGTTATTGGGATGTAATTTGATAGGGTTTTTGAAGGGTTTTATGCTGTGCCGAGTTTAATTTGTGTTTTCGTGTTAGTAGCTGTGTTATGGATAGTATAGGTGTTTACCTTGTGAAAAATGGAAGAATGGATTGATTGATGACTCTTTCATTGTGGATTCTTCAATATCGCGACACTTTTGTGTTGTGGTCTGGTTTTTGCAGCTCCTGATTTGTGCTTATGGAAACTTATAATGTAATGGCATTATGATTTGTGTTTACTGTTTGGCCTAGCATTTTAGAGTTTAGTTGTTTTTCTTTTTTTGAAATTTGAATATTTTTTGTTGTTCATTGGAGATTAGTATGATTGTCCTGAGTCTTGTGATTGATACTTGATTTCATGTGTCACAGCCATATTGGCAGATGAAATGGGTCTTGGCAAAACAGTTCAGGTATGTTATCCTGCTTTTTTATATTTTTGGCAATCTTCTAATTTTGTTTGTAATCCTTGACTTTTTCAATTAAGATATAGCATATGTTATTGTCTTCCAGGCCATCACGTATTTAACTTTGTTGAAACGCTTGCACAATGATTCTGGTCCACATCTTATAGTATGTCCTGCTTCTGTTTTGGAAAACTGGGAAAGGGAACTAAAAAGGTGGTGTCCGTCCTTTTCTATTCTTCAGTATCATGGGGCTGGACGTGCGGCATACTGCAAGGAGTTGAACTCCCTGTCCAAGGCAGGATTGCCTCCTCCATTTAATGTTCTTCTTGTGTGTTATTCACTTTTTGAACGGCACAGGTTTGTTCCTATATTCTTAAGTGTCATTTATATATATTGTCTTCAAATGTTAATCAAATTTTTATAATTTATATACATGCTAGTGCACAGCAGAAAGATGATCGTAAAATCCTGAAGCGGTGGAGATGGAGTTGTGTGTTGATGGATGAGGCACATGCTTTGAAGGACAAAAATAGCTTTAGGTGGAAAAATCTGATGGCTGTTGCACGAAATGCAAACCAACGCTTGATGTTGACTGGGACACCACTTCAGAATGACCTTCATGTATGCGTTTCTTATACACTAGTATAAGTGAATATTTTACTGCACTGTAGCTGTTTTTGTTGCTTAACAAAAAAAAACTGTTAGTTTTTTATAATTAGTGGAATAATTTCTTCTCTTAAAAAAGATTCAATGTAGTGGCTGGACAGTATTACAAAGGTAATTTTAGAGCATATTTGGAAACTCTGATCATTGCTGAAGCATGGAACAAGTTCTTACCTTCAACTGGTCTATAACTGCTGTGTCACACTACATAATGCCTTAAGTTTTTCATTGAATGTGACTATAAGCTTTAAAATGTTTGTGTCTAACTAAGGGGGCTGCAAGTGAAGCCTCAAGAAAACAGTGCATTTTGGTTTATGTTTCTTATTTAACCTAAGGGCCGAAAGTGAAGATCTCCCAAATGATGCCGTGTTGGCTTCCAATCACTGTTTCGTTAAGGGTAAAAATGTAAAACCTGTTATAAAACTTCTCATGTTTCAGTTTCTTTCTCATTACGTTCTATAAATCATGTACACAAGTGATCTCCATACCATCCACTACTCGTCAGCCTCTCATCTCCCTCTCAACTTCTGGTGACTGGAGAGATGCCACCGGCGATTCTGGCAAAGCTTCCAGTAACGTTTCCAGCAGTGATTCTGATGCTGTTTTGGTTTTGGACCTCTTGTTATGAAATTTAATAAGAACATATTTTAAAAGTTAGGTGTTTTTCTTTAGTTATCAGCGTGTGTGTGTGTGTTAGAAAGTGGATTTTAACCTAATTCAACATTATAAAACTGGCTAGTAAGGTCATGATTGCATCCTAAATATATACTTGGGATCAAAATAGCAGTCATCCTGCCACTTTGGGAGGTGACTGTGTTGCCATCCTCCATTAACTACTATGGATCGAAATGGAGTGGAAGAAAGTAGGAAGAAGGGAGATATTTCCATTATTTGTTTGAAAGGGGAAAGAGGAAGGATGGAAGTTATTTATGTGGAAACCACTAGAAAACACTTTCATCCCAATTGGAATTCAAATGAAATGAGAAAAATTATCTCTCTTTATTTTGGGTTTATTTTTATTTTTTTAAATAATAATTAATTTTGTTAAGAAAAAGTATTAGATTAAAAAAATTACATTTTTAATAATTATAAAACACATTTTTGTACAATTTATTTGTTTCTAATACTTTCTTTTCCACTCGGCCAAACAATTAGAAAGAAATCCACCTACTTTCCCTCCTATTTCTCTCATTCCAAACAAATAATTTTTTCACTCCCTCTTTTCCATTCTTCCTATTTTTCTTCGCCATATCACTCCTAATTCAAACAAAGCATTAGTGAATACTCCCTTTAGCTTTCATACTGGCCCCTTGGTTGTCAATAGCCTTACTCCCTTACATGTCTTACACAATTGCATGGCTAACAGGTTCATTAATTAATGTGACAATTTTATGAAATAAGAAGAAGAAATTTATACATTAATGAAAGCTGTTGTGTGCTTGTTGATTATGGCAGTAGCCAGTAGGATGTAGATTGTGGGTCTTTGTCAATTTGTCATCAGTTTTGTGTGACGAATGATGGTTTGGAAAACTGTCATGTCCTGGTTTATTTTTAATCCTTTTGATAGTACGTATGCAAACACAATATATAATTAGAAAATACCATGTCTTTGTTATTCTGTGCCAATAATGTACTTAAATCTTGAACGAAATCTCTATAACTTGTCTTGACCTGTTGATGTTGCTGGCATTAATATATATGTAGTTGCTGAAGCAAGCTTTGTTATGAATTTGTTGCAGGAGTTATGGTCATTGTTGGAGTTTATGATGCCTGATATTTTTGCTTCTGAAGATGTTGACCTAAAAAAGTTACTAAATGCAGAAGATAGAGATTTAATTGGTCGAATGAAGTCCATCTTAGGGCCATTTATTTTGCGCAGACTGAAATCTGATGTGATGCAACAACTTGTTCCAAAAATACAGCAGGTATGCCTGTCACCTTTGGTGCAAATTTTATTGGTTTGTTATACTCTTTATCTTCAACATGTCCTTGTTTCTATTTGTCAATTCTGTCACTGCAGGTTGAATATGTTATAATGGAAAGGCAACAGGAATCTGCTTACAAGGAAGCCATTGAAGAGTATCGTGCTGTTTCACAAGCTCGGATGGCAAAATGTGCTGAGCTTAATTCAAAATGTGTTGAAGTTCTTCCTCGGCGACAGATAAATAACTATTTTGTTCAGTTTCGCAAGGTTCTTGATTTATGTTTTGACTTAAAATCAAGCTATATATATATATATTTTTTGGATTTATGCAGCTGTCTTTTATTTGGTAATATATTTCTGTATTCTTATTCTAGATTGCAAATCATCCCTTGTTAATAAGGCGAATCTACAATGATGAGGATGTCATTCGCTTTGCTAGGAAGCTACATCCGATAGGTGCTTTTGGTTTTGAATGTACTTTGGACAGAGTTATAGAGGAACTTAAAAATTACAATGACTTCTCTATTCACCGGGTAAATCTTCTACTCAGAATAATGCATTTACTGACCATCTCTATATTTGGATTCCCTCAATATGCTCAAGTAGTTTGTGTTAAACTTCCCCCCCATCTTCTATGTTTGAAGTGTTTTAGATTGAGGTTCCCCATTTATGTAAACATATTTTTCAATAATACTGGCACTATTTTATTGGGATGTCCTGTTGTGCAATTGGCTGCTACAGTTGGTGTGTTATGGATCATTTTTGTGTAGTTGGCATCAAAGCCAATTCTACCTTTCACTGCTTCTGCACCAATAATGGGCTATAACACACATTTTGCCAATCCTTTTTCTTCATTAGCAAGCTTTTTTTAGGTCAATTTTGAAATTTCCTTTACTGCTTCAGAACCTAGCTCCATTCTTCAAACATCCATTTTCCTGGCAGACCCACGATTTTCTTTTTCAGTTTGATCCCCCCGTCCCTGATGTCCTGATCCTATGATACTCTTCATTGGCCTCTCATTGTCCTGTGTTTGAACTTCTCAGGCTTGAATTCATTGGTATATTTAATATTAGGTTGTTTGATTTTGAAAGAAATAGTAAGCAATCTTGTTAATGCATTGAATGTTTATATTATGGCTAAGGCTTAAATGTATTTAATATTTGTTGCTGTACTTTGTGTAGCATTTGTTAGATGCGTTAGAACAGGATAACATAGCTTATGAATTCTGATCTTTATTAAGTGCGTTCTATAAATAAAACAGAACTGGGCATGTCTAAACAGTTGGTACATTTTGTTTCCACTAAGGGAGGAGCTAAAGAGAGCAGAACGGAGTAGACTATTGCATTCTATTGTGTTAACTGGTCAAATGCACATTTTTTGTGTGCTGGCGCTCTGTTATTATTGACTTGCCTTAGATTAATGAATATTGTGTTAAAGCTATGACTTTGATTATTAATAATAATGATGAAAAGGTCGTAGATTTAAGTATGGGTGAGAAAGGGATAGAAAGTGAGATAAAATTTAGTGTTTTTAAGAGTGTTTTTTTTGTATTCAATACAATCTGATTACAGGTCTGTACCACTGACACATAAGTATTTGTAGACAGAAAAATCTGTTATGAACAACAAATATATGCAGTTGCCTTTGTTGAGTACGAAATATCCTGAAATAGATTGTCTAACTGAAAGAGGGCCTGCTCTGCATTTATTAAACCAAGGGTCTTACTAACCAGTTAGGAAACTGATTGAAGAATTAAAAGGAGAAAGTTTTTATTGGAAGTCACGAATGCATTAAAAAAATCATTGTAAAGCACATTTTTACGCTGCCTAATAAAAAATTTTACATGAGTTGACCCTTTTTTTGGAAACTCTAATGATGTTTTAGACACAGCAAACAAGGAATATCCAATACTTTAGTTGCTACGGAAAACATGCAACAACAACAACCAACTTGAACCATCTTAGTGGGTCAGCTAAATGGACCAATCAGTGTCATTAAGCTATGCTAGGAACTAAAATTTAATAAATCATTTGGATTACTTTTTTACTGACTTCTGCTAAATTTTTCTTTCAACCAACTTTTTTCCTTCCATTCTATGGATGCCCTGTAACTGCATTATATTAAGAAGGTTTCTAGCTACGAATTGCGATGTTTAATTGATTTATGTTTGTTGTTCCATTTTGTAACACTATGTAACAATTTTTTTATCAATGTTTTGTCATAACACCTCTCATGTTGCACTATATTACGCATATTCTCATTCTAGCAAGGTAGAATGGACAAGCTTTTGTGATGACATTGTAATTATAGTTCTAGTTGATGATTGTTTACTGTGGATAGCATTGGCTTAAATTTCAAGCTGTAAATTTTTTATTTGCAGCTTTTACTTCATTATGGTGTCAATGATAGAAAGGGGATCCTTCCGGATAAGCATGTTATGCTTTCTGCAAAATGTCGGGTATGCCTTTTGTGACTCTTAAAATTTCTGTAATTGTCAAATATACAGCGGAGGCATAATCATGTGCTGGGTATCCTGAGATTGAGCTACTCCATGGAAATGTAGGCCTTAGCAGAACTTCTTCCTTCACTAAAGAAGGGTGGTCATCGGGCCTTGATCTTTAGTCAATGGACCTCAATGCTTGACATATTGGAGTGGACTTTGGATGTCATTGGATTGACCTATAGACGGCTTGATGGAAGGTAATGTTTTTTGACATTAATACACTTCTTAAAAGCTAAAAAACAGTATCTTCGTAGTGGATTATTTTATTCAGTACCTTAACAAATGGGGAGAGAGTTAAGTCATCTATGAGAATAGTATGGCGATGTGTAAATATTGCATGTTTTTATTGTGTTCACCACATTACGCGATAAAAGAACAGGGTTGGATGAAAAGTTTGAAATGTTCATGGGTGATGCTTTTAAATATGAGCAGATATAAAGTAATGGATGGGATGGACGAGGCAGACATTTGGTTATGTACTTCTATTTATACTATTTATAATCTTGGTCAATAATGAATTTAGTACTGGTAGGTACCAACCCAGTCAAATAAGACTATTATTATCAAGGACTAACATCATAAACAGTATGATTCCTAAAATTCCAGCAATAGGGTTCTTAATACAATGATCGTTGTTTTTGTTTATCTTGCCCTGATTGGCTTTAATGATAGGCTTTAACATCATAACACTTTCAACCACTTGGTGCCATGGAGTCTATTTAACTATTCAGCACTTGAGCAATATTTTCAGAAATCAATTCCCTAAAGTTCAATAACCACTAATCCTTCTATGATAGGTTGGAAATATTCTCTGTCCTTTTAAGCATACTAAGTGTGGGAAAAAGTGAGAAATAGTAGTGACAGTTTTTGATAGTTAAGCCTAGATGAGTGATTTCAACTGTCTAGAGAGAAATAAGCCTGCCTTCAACTATCTAAAATTGTGAAGCCCTTTGAATGACATTATCCTGGAAACAGATAACCTAAGGACTGCGGCACAAATGTAGAAGACCAAATTAAGGGCCACCAAAATATTTGACAGGCAGCATAATAACCTTAAGGTGATAGACTTGCAGAATCAGCATACAAGCCTGCCAAATGGCTAAACAACTATTAGCCAAATTAACATTCAAACTGGAGTGAGCCTCACTGCCTCCACTTTGAAAGAGGAAAATTCAAGGAAGTAGTGCAACCTTCCTCCAAAAATAGAATCTATCATCTTCAAACTGAAGGTGATAAGCCATTGTCAAAACCCTTCATGATCCCTTTCCCTTTATAATTAACAGGATTAGAAAATCAATCACCAACTAAAACAAGGGTGTTCTGTAAGTCTTTGTATCTTTTTAAAATACGCTTTGTCTGAAGATTTTACTTGTGAAGGACTTACTGAGAGAAATGGAATTATATTAGTTTTTTGATGCACTGTATTAAATATACTTCGATAGCGTTATAACAAGCATGCTATGACTTGTGAGTACATTGACATTTTAGCTTTACAATTTTTCCTTCCTTTTTCATGTGCTGATTCACTCAAGTCACTCATGGATCCTTTTAATTGATGAATTATTAATAAATTACTAAAGAACAAGAAGTGTACAATTCAGTTTTCATCTCTCCATTGATAAAGTGAACTGTAAAAGTGTGTACCATTTTCTAATATTGTTCACCAGACACTGTTTTCCCTTGCTCTTTGAAATCCTAAAGATCCTACTATTTGATTGCCAGTACACAGGTAGCGGAGAGGCAAACAATAGTTGATACGTTCAATAACGATACTTCAATATTTGCATGCTTACTTTCCACGAGAGCTGGTGGACAGGGCTTAAACTTAACAGGAGCTGATACAGTTGTAATTCATGACATGGATTTTAACCCACAGATTGATAGGCAAGCTGAAGATCGCTGCCATCGAATCGGTCAAACAAAGCCTGTAACTATATATCGG
This sequence comes from Macrotyloma uniflorum, assembly GCA_016859785.1. NCBI lineage: Eukaryota > Viridiplantae > Streptophyta > Magnoliopsida > Fabales > Fabaceae > Macrotyloma > Macrotyloma uniflorum. The sequence goes on along the minus strand of BDMB01000045.1, from coordinate 1,047,112 downwards.
TATTTAACTATTATTGTCCTTCACTTCATACATTAATAAAAGTGCTAAATCCTGTGTTCTTTTGTTTCTGTTAAACTCCAAGCCTTATAATTTGAAACTGTTTGAATTTCTTGGTGACAATTTTTCTTATGACATTTTTCCATTGAAGGCTGGTGACCAAGGGAACAGTTGACGAAAATGTGTATGAGATTGCAAAAAGAAAGCTAGTATTAGATGCTGCCGTTCTCGAGTCCATGGAGGAGATTAATGAAGGTGACATGCCCGAGAAGACCATGGGAGAGATATTATCTTCAATTTTATTGAGTTAAAATATTGAGCTAAGAAAAGCAAAGTTTAATTTATCATCATTCCTTCTTTTTGCTCCAATCTTGAATTAATCTGTTGATTTGGGATAGAAGAGAACTTCCCGCCCTACAAATTGGTAAGAATGCGGTAACCATTATCGATGTACATTAGTTTTAATGTTCACGTGTTGGTGACAGTGAATATAGTCTTTAATTAGAACCAATAGGAGAATTTAGTTTAAAAAGTCATGTTAGAGATTAGCAAATTTGTTGAACATTTCTGAAGCCCTAATGAAGAAAGCCGTGACCCTGCATTTTAAATTTTCGTGTCTATATTTTTCTTCTGACTACCACATCTCTGAACTAGTCAGTTACAGCTGTAATATATATGCAACCTAGTTACTTTGATTTATGTGGTTTTTGCTTGAGATATGTATGGTTATTAACATTTTCATTTATTGCTAATATTGATTAATAGATATACGACAGTTTTCTTTTACTGTTAATTTATTAAAGAACAAATCTTAGATTGACGTGCATATTTCGCCATTCACATCTACCTCATTGAATTTGTTATTTTATAGTTCTTACTCCGCAGCTGTTTCATCATTAAGCTCTTTGAGGATACTCTTCATTCTGCCAATTCGACCAAGTTTTCTTTCAATAATGGTTGAGAATAGTTATAGTTCTTACATTCTACTTTTACTAACCTTTCAATCTGTAAGTAACTCTTCTGATAGGATAGTGATTTTTGTACATAAAAATGGGGCTTTTATGTATTTGTTCTTTTTCCCAAAATATTTCTAAATTGTCTATATTACAAAGAGAGAAAATGCATGAAATGATGCAAACACCTAATGAGGTGTTTTCACTAAGAGAAAGAGAGACCGGAAATAAAGACAATAATATATAACTTGATGATTTGTATTTGAGCTGAGATTTCTTGTTTTAATATCTTATTAAATTAATTACTATTGTATGAATTGTTAAATAGGAATACATATGAAACAACAATTAATAATACTTTGGGTTTATAAAAACATCAATAATTGTTTAAAAAAAAATCTAAAATGTAAATAAATTTGAAGTAAATGTAGTAATACTTTCCGACTCATTCTTTTCAATATATTATTGGATAAATTATGAGTCTTATTAAATGATTGAATTTTACTCCTTATTTGTTGAGATATGCTGCTTTTAAGGTGTTGATTTTCTACCAAGTTGTCTAAATCTCAACTCAGTAATTTTTCAATTAATCATAACAATATTACTGTCTATCTTTTAATGTGTATACCTTATACAAGAAGCTAGTTAACTTAAATCCTATTTAATGATAGTGGCTTCTTCTTCAATGCATCCCATGGATTTGTGCATTTCTCACGAACAAATACTTTTATAAACAATCCTATCTTAGACTCATCAGTACGTACAAAATATGTTTCTCGAGTTTCATTTTGTTCCTTTTACCTCTATCATGTTAAAAAGGACTAAAAGAATGAGAAACAAAAAGGAAGATGATAATGCTTCCAATTAAGCAGAAGGAAGTAAAGGCCCTTAACCTATTTAATAATTGTTGATGCACTTTCCTAATTTCTGGCACTAGATTCCAAGGCCTTTCACAAACAAAAAGGCTACGAAATCGTAAGACCATAACTAATGAAACCTACCCTTATCATACCCTGCTCTTTGCTTCTTGGGTAATTAAGCATGCATCCTTCCATTTTTTGTTCTACACGTTTCGTCTCTTATCTATGAAGCCATCTTAAAAGAAAGTACAGTACCCTCATAAACAAATAGTTTATATCTGCCAAGAATTTCCGAGGCCCTTTTTCTCCATAAGCATAATTGCATTAAACATGAATCACGTGTATGTAACGAAACAGTCAAGAGAAGTTGAAGTTATGTTAAAAAACGTACATAATTTTACACCGTGTCTTTATTGCTATTGTACACATGAGTTAACAGAGTTAAATGGAGTGTTTAACGGGGTGTTTATGGTAAACAGTGCCAAAAAAAAATATTTCCCTATTTCACCCTCTCTTGGCATTTAGTTTAAGTTGTACATAGCTGATTCGAGGAATAATGTCAAAAAAATGTGAAGATTAAGTAAAAAGTATTGGAAATGAGAGGGTGTGAATGTTGTATAGCAAAGTGTTGGTGGTAAAATAAGACAAGTTAGGAAAGAAAGAGGAAGGTAGGAAGGGAAAGAAAAAGTGTTTCTGGTTATGTCATTCTTGTTAAAGTTCCAAGTACAAGAAGATATCAGTTACGTTGACATAAACTGTGATCCTATTCATTCATCATCATCATACATATATATACTCTTTCTCTCTCTCTCTTTTTACTGTAACAGGAAGTGCATAGCAGCTGAGTTTGTCTCTCTCCTTGATTGTTTGAGAAAGAAAGGGAGGAAGTTTAGCAGATGAAAGATCCTTCCCTGCCCTCCCCATTAATTCCTTCTTGCTTTCCTAAACACTCCTCCCTGCTACGCAAGTACACCAAACTCTAAGCACCAACTCCTCACTAAAAGATAAATAAATAAACAACTTTTCTTTATGCAATCTCACTCTTACTCTTCACCCCTTATTAATCTTTCTGCTTATAATAACAATTTCATTTTAAAAATTATTAATTAAGCTGTTCTTTAAATAAATTTCAAGTATAATTAAGATATATGAGCCCTTCAAGAATTTGGCCTTGTAAACCGACCTAGTGACCTACAACTTCACCTCAAATTGGTTCAAATGAAAAAAGAATTGAAACAAGGAACCATAGCATGCACTTACTTACCCTTTTGATACAAATTATTATTACTATTATGATTATGATTATTTGTATGGATGAATGGTTTTCCCTTTTGAAGGTCCTTTAGGGTTCTTTGGGACACCCCATGTCTGAAAATGGAACTTCCTCTGAAAAGGAAGGCTCAAAGAGAAGAGGGTCCACACTGTGTCCTTCCAATGTCAAATCCAATTCACATGTCTGCATGTGTCCCTCTCTATCCTTAATTTCCTTTTCTCATTCCTCTTGCCACAACCTATTATCACTGTTATTTACTGTACATAAAGGGACGTTATACCACTCATAACTATTCACCATTTTTTCTTACATACTTTTTTTTTTTTAACTTTTCACATCATGCTAAATAATGTCTAATAAAGTGTTAACATGTTTTTGTAAACCACATTCTTTTATCATACTTTTTTAATAAACAACTTTATTTTCTCATCATGATCACAAAATGTATATAAGAAAACATAACGTGTGAAAAAATTAGATGATATGATGTTTAAGTGATAAAATATGAAATTAAGTCTATTTATATCTAATCTAAATAATGTTTTGGATTAAAAATATGATTAAAATATAGAGTACATAAATTATAACAAACTTTAATTTTTAAACAAACTTTTGAAGTTGAATTCAAATCTAAATCCAAAATTCTAAAATAACATCACAATTTATTTTTAACTGTTAATGTAATATCATGTTATATTATCAAATTATTATTAGAATATTCATATTATTAAATTATTATTAGAATATTCATATATGTTGTTAATATTATTATTTTACACTTTTGAGACATCCGACTAATTAATTATTGATATTTATGAATGTTAATTGAGTCACATATTATGAAATTATTATCAAATTATCTGAAAATGTCTAGTTTTTCATGAATGTATTACAAGCTTTACTAATTAGGAATATGATTAACATAATCTATAGCTTAGAAAACCATTTTTATCTCTCTAGTTAACTTTAGAGTTGAGTAACATGTAACATAGAACTTTGAATTTTTGTTATCAGTTTAACTAGAATATATATATATATATATATATATATATATTTTTTTTTTTTTTTTTTCAACATTCATTAATTTTACGGTGAAGTGGGAATGATGACTCTTAAACTAAGAATGAAAGTTGAAACCTTCTGCTAATTGGTATGAAGAGCTTGAATTTTGATTATGATATATGTTTGTATGGAATATTTTCTATTCCGAAGTTCACCCAGGAATAAATAAAGTACATGTCTTAGTATATTAATGGTTTTATGTTGAGTTTTCTAAATGGAGAATATATATAAAGTGATATAAAAATCTTAATATGGTGGGAATACCAATTTTAGAACAATAGGACTCCTTTATTCCATGCTCACATGGGTCTTTCTCAATTTGGCCTATTGACGTACATGTTTATTATAATTCTGGTTAAGTACTGCACAATGTTCATTTTTCATTTTCTATTATTAATTTTTCATAGGTAGGTGATGAAGTTTGTAGGTAACTAGCTAGGGTTATTCAGTGAAGGACTCAATTTCGAATAAAGATTTGGTTGGAGGTCATTTTCTTTTGGTACATGCAACACTTCTTCACCCACAAAACTTCCCTCATTTTAGAACTAAGCAATATACTTAATTTCATAAAGTATCATCTTATTACACCATCTGAATCATACACAAATTATCCTTTTTATTTTTTTATAATTTTTGGAAAAATAAAATTGAATTATTATTTATTTGTTCATACTGTATTTTTTAGATAATTCATAAATATATGTGATGAAAAAATCATACATTGACTAAAAATAAAGTTAAATTATAATATATATATATATATATATATATATATGAAGTATAAATCTTATCTCTTAAATTAGTTTTAAAGTGAGTTAAATTTTATAATCACTTTCTACTTGATATTAGAGTCAAGTTAACAAAATTGTTGGATCTAAATTTGATCACTTGTTAATGTTAAACTTTGATTGATAAATTATTGAATTTAGATTAAACCACTTGTTAATAGGTTGAACCTTAATTGATAGGTTATTAAAGCTATATTTGATCACCTAATACGATAAAAAAAAATTTATAACACTTTTTATATGGGTTTTTTACTAGTTTAATTAGATTTTGATCAATTTCTATCAAATTTGATATGAATTGTTGGGTTAAATGAATTGAACATGAATTCTGTTTACCAGTTCCATTTAGGTTAACAATGGTTTGAACTAGTGTTTTTAGATTCATCAAAATAAACACATTTTAAATAATGGTATGATAAATGTATTTGGTATAAGGGAAAAAATTAGTTAAGTCACCAATGTATATAATTACAAATTTTCTTTCACTAAAGCTATGATGTTGGGGTAAATTTTTTTCATAAATATTTATTTATAAAGATATGTCTAATAATAAAAAACTTTATTATATATTAGTTCAACTAATTTTATATGAGTGAATAATATTAAAATTGATGAATTTGAAGATAAATAATAGGTAAATTAATAATAACATTCCATAATTACTTAAATTATTAAAGAAGAAATTATGAACTAAACAAATATTTTATTTCATGATATAACAAATACATGCATATCTTAATAATTATATTTTATATAAAAAAACAATTTTAAAATAAATAAATAAAATTTAAATATGAATTATTACATTATAAAATAAAAAATATTGATAACAACTATGATAAAAAACTTTTTTGGCTAAAGTTATTTGATATCTTTTAATAATTTTAAGTATAATAACTTAAAAAAATAACTATTAAAATAATATTTCTGATTCTTTATATAAAATAATGTTACTTTTAAAATATAAAAAATATCTATTATTAATTATTAATTTTTATACCTTTATTTTTTAAAATTTATTAATGACATACTTGCTTATTCTTTACATGTGGATATTAACAATATAAACATATTATTTGTCAAGAAAGTTATTCATTAAATTTTAGATATATTATTAAACATAATTACTATTTTAACTATTTAATTTTATAAGTATTTTTAAAGTAAAATTTTAAAATTTATCACTCTTCTAAAATCTTAATTAAGGTACTATTATATGATTTCTCTTAATAATGTTAATTACATCTTTAATGTATATAATTTTTTTAAATAAAAAAAATCATTATTAAATTATTTTAATAGAGAAATGATATATATATATATATTAAATTGTGACCTGAAAGTCAAAGAGCAGAAATCAGAATTTTAGTGACGAATTTTTTTATTTTTGAGTCAGAAAGAAATGCTTTTCCGACAACTTTTTCAGTGAAAAATTGGATTGTCAGTGAGAAAGACAGATAAAATGGTGAAAATGAGAAAGAAATTGATGAATAAGAGGTATGATTGTTATCTGGTGGCTCATTTAAGAGATCTCATATTACAACAATCACAAATCTGTTGTGTAATCAAATACATAAAAATTCTAAATTCTCAATTATATAATCCATTGAATATATATAATAATGATAATAATGTGTCACATTAATTTTTATATGTTTTGTACAAATAAGTTCATATTATTCAACAATTTTTTATCAAATATATATTTGACTGGATTACCTCTAGTTAAATCTTATTTTAAATCTTATTTTAGTGTGTTAATTTAAATTTAATGTGTAAATATTATCTTTCTTGTATAATTTTACAATCTAATGTTATTTTAATTTATTTTTACTTTACTTTTATAAAACTTATAATTTAAGTATGATATTTCACTCACTTTTTTTATGCATTAAAAATTATTTAACATGATATTAGATATAAATGATTATGTATAAATTATTATAATAATAGATTATGAGTTTTTCATAACTGATTTTGCATTTTAAAATATTGTTTAAATGGTTATAATTGATTATTTTATTTGTTGAAGAAGAGATCATAATAGAAAATTATAGAATAGACATTAGGAATTAAAGTAAATTTTTAAGTATAATTATTTTTTATGAAAATAAATTTATTAATCTTATTATAGTTATATGTTAATAGTTTTAATCCATTTAAATCTAATATTATATTTTTATTAAATTTGAGTCCAAAAATATAACTTTTAATTTTGAAATACCAAATTTTTTTACTAACCTTTTCTATTTTTTTATAAAATATTTAATTTTAAAAAATATTAAAAAAATGATATTTCATAAAAAAATCACATACTAATTTTTATCACTTTAATAAAATCAATTATATAGATTTATAAATTTTTCAATTATTTTCATTCTTATGTTATCAAATAAATTTATTTTTTATAATCTATTTTCCCTCAACTATACACATAACTCTTTCAATTATTTAGATACAATTGCATCTTCATACTAATCTATTAACAATGTATTAAAATATAATGTTGAAATAATAAAAAAAAAAAGTACAATAATTAAAATAAATAACTAAAAAAGAATAGCAAAATTTCAGCTATCATATTTTTTTTTAAATGGCATATTAAGTTTTGTTATAACATTTTGGCATACAAATGATATTACTCTAAAACTTATATGAAAAAAAAAAAAAAAGTGATCTTTGTAATATGTAAAAGAAAAAATTTAAAAATAAAGTCAAGTACAAATTAAATGAAAATAAAACTCAAAATTGAACAAATCATATTCAGGTAAGTCTTATTCCTAAAAATATAAACTATAAAACAACTAACAATATTATTAACAATATTATTAAATTAAATCAAGAAAAACCTTTTCTATTAATGAAACTATAATTTCAAAGTCTGGTGGTACAAGCTTTTTTTTTTCTCTTTATAAATATAAATATGTGAAGCTTGAAAACACATTTAGTGAATCACAATATGTTATAAAATATTAAAATAAATTTATTTATCTAAAATTACTAATATAATGAAACAAACTTTTAAGTCAATACAGGAAATTAGAAATTAATTTAAAAGACTTACTAAATATACTCATAATGGTTGTTTATCAGAAAGCATATTCTTAATAATAGTGGTAGTATAATTAGATTCATACACTATTAAATGGTGAAAAAAATCTCACAATGAAAAAAAGGATGAACTTATTTCAGTGAATTCTAAATTTAGATTCAGAAAAAGGATGTTTATAGGATGTTTATTGGGTTGTATTAAATTGTTAATTTTGATGACATAATCAAACTAATTAAATTGGTTTAAATTTTTATTTTTTTCAAATTAGATAAATTAAATTTAATGATAATTGATTCAGTATACAAAATTTGGTATTACTAACTAGTTTGAATCTTAAGTAATTAAGTTACTTTATTTAAACAAATTATGATAAAAACATGTTACCTACACTTTTCAATGACATAATCATGTGTAAATTTTAGAATGATTTTTTTTCTCTTAAATAGAATTTTACATAATCAACATAATGAAACCTATTACTCCAAATTTAATCAGTAATTGACATAATGAAACTTATTATTCCAAATTTAATCGGTAATGGAATTATATTAAATATTTGAGTAAAAAATAATTACAAGTGTAATTTATTTTTAAAATTAATTTAAAAAATAAAATTTATATTTCAATCTATTTTTAAATAATGTAAAATTTTGTAATGATGAAAATATCTAATAGAAAAGTATATTTAAGAGTAATGAGAAGAATAATAATTGAGAATTGGCGTGTAGGAAAGGAAATGAGAGAAGAAGAAGAACAAGTTGTGTTTGTTGGGAATAAGTTACGAAAGAAGAAGAGAGAGAGATAAGGAGACTGTAAGGCCTACGGGTCGGTGGCCCCAAACCATCCTCTGCTAAGAGACACACTAGACTGTGCTCTGTAAGACCTGCATAATAGGGACATAAATTACCCTCCATCCATCATTTTGCTACTTCACCACACTATATTTTTTTCCATTTTCTTCACAAAATGCACACTTAACAAGGATCACCAAAATGTATAAGCCAAACAAACGGACAAAAGAGAGAAAGAGAGAGAAAAAAAAGAGGATATGGGTATGCGTATGGGTGGACAAGTATGCTAAGTATTATTTATGTAGAAGACATCAAATGATTGAGAAATAAGAGAAGAAGGTAACTAGTGAAGAACCAAATTTTTATGCATAACAAAACAATAGCTACCTAGCTAGATAGAGAGAAAGATGAGTAGGTTTATTCACACTCTCTCTTCTTCTTAGAATTCTTGCTGTCTCCTTTTGATGAAATTCTTCTTGGTGTTTTCTGGGTTTAATCTCAAATCTTTTTAAGAGACAACAAACCACCCAAAATCAAACATACATAGCCTCACTCAGGTCCTAGTTCTTTCTCTCTCTCTTTTTTTCTTTCTTCTATTCTGCATATATGGTTTCCAAGAGACAAGAATATATTAGAGTTTTTCTTTCCTTTTATTTGAGAACTTCCAGATTTGCTCTCAACTTTGGAAAACAACATGGCTTCTGCTTCCTCATCCACGCCCTTCTTGGGAATCAGACAAGAAAATCAAAGTCAAGTTACACAGCAGCACCAATCCTCCACAGCTGCTTCCTCAACTACTACTTCTACTACTACTCCAACCACAGTGCCTCAGAAGAAAAGAAGGAATCAACCAGGAACACCATGCAAGTAGCTCTATGCATTCTTCATTAAATTCCATTACTTATGAAAGCATTTGCATGTTAGTGGAAAATGCCCTTCTGTGCTTTGGTTCTAGATTTTTTTTTTTCTCTCAGAGAGAGAAACAAACATGACAAGGAAACCCTAAATCCTGCATATTACATAGGACTAGGAATTTCTTTAACTCAATAAAGGTTAATCAGAATGGAAGGCTTCTTAATTTCCTCCTCTACATTATTAACTTCATTTGTTTATTTTTAAACTTATTCACTCTCAGCATGTAATTGAAGCATAGAATTTTCTAACAATTGGTTGTTTGGCTTTATTTAATTAAGTTTTTTCCTTAATTCCTTGGAATGGGAACATGTATTTATGTATTTATGCAGATCCAGATGCTGAGGTGATAGCACTATCTCCCAAGACTCTAATGGCAACAAACAGGTTTATATGTGAAGTGTGCAATAAAGGGTTCCAAAGGGAGCAAAACCTACAGCTTCACAGAAGAGGACACAACCTGCCATGGAAGCTAAAGCAGAAGACTAATAAAGAGCCAAAGAGAAAGGTTTATCTGTGTCCTGAGCCCTCATGTGTTCACCATGACCCTTCAAGGGCTCTTGGAGACCTCACTGGCATCAAGAAACACTACTCTCGCAAACATGGTGAGAAGAAGTGGAAGTGTGACAAGTGCTCCAAGAAATATGCTGTTCAATCAGATTGGAAAGCACACTCCAAAACTTGTGGCACCAGAGAGTATAGATGTGACTGTGGCACCCTTTTCTCAAGGTATGCAACAATCCACAACTCAATTATGAGCCAAAATTAACTTTGGTTCTAATATTGAATGTTTGGTGTAGCTAAAATATTATCATATAAAACAACTTTTCAGCTAAAGCCACTCTAAACGCATTTTGATTGAGCAGGGAATAAGATATACGGATATTGTATCATATTACACACACACTTTTCACCTAACTCTTCTAAGAAAAATGAGCTTTTTATGGATACTCGGACTAGTAGATTTGGGTAAGTTTTAAAGTAAAAAGAAAGAAAAAAAAATGTTTTCAAACAATTAACTTTTTGGGTACTCATTTTCTGTTATTCTATGCACTTTTTTTTTTGTTATCTCTGTCTTTTCTCTTAATTAATTATTACTTCTGCCATTGTGAGTTTTCCAATCTAATTGTCTAAGTGCAAAAAGGGTGTAATGCAAACTGAGTATCAAAGCTCTACTCAAGTAAAACTTTTGAGGACAACTAAAGAAGACCCTTTTCATGATAAGAAAAAGGGTTGTGAAAATACTCAAAACTGAGAGGAAATTTCTTTAACAAAAACTGGCCAGTTCTGATATTCTCACGTCCTTTTAAATATAAGTTTGTGGTTATTTAACTGGGAGTAGATGGTGGTGAATGTAAAGTTAAAATAAAAAGTTTTGTGCAATGTTAAAACATAAAATTGAGGAAGAGAGTTCTACTTTTTGTAGTGTTAGTTTATGTGTGGGTGTTAGTGGAGGGACGTGGAAGTGGCAGAAGACTGCTCGCACGTGAGCACAGTGTAGAAAAGTGTTTGAAAAATTTGAAATGTTTTGAGAAGAAAAAACAAGGGAAAGCTCAACTTTGTTCCTCGGGAACAACGCCCCTTATCCTTATTCCCATTCACGTGTAGTTATAAGCAACAATGTAAAAGGGGGCACAGGCTCAGACACAGTGATACTGGGTTTGTTCTCACATGACTTGGAGTTGCATTGTTTTGTTTTGTTTCGTGTTGGATACATATATAATTCATGCGTGTACGTGGTTTCAAATGTGTTTCATCAGGTACATTTTCTTTGCCATGGTACAATGCATTCATGCTTCTTATTAATTGTCACACTGGCCTTTTGTTTCTTCAAGTGATTTGTGCAACAAATTGAGTCCTCTGCATTAATGTTTCATATCTTTAGTTTCATGTTTTTTCTCTCACTGAGAATTTCCGAGAATTTAGCAACCCTTTTGCTGGTACGATCGTTTTCACAAGAATTTTCTCAGGGTGGAAAATGGACAACTCATGAGTCAGTTTGCATTTATTGTGGCTGGACCCATACTCGCCTTATTATTATTGACTTTCATCAAATGTGTAAATAATTCTTTCTTCTCAGTGATCAAAGAGAGGACTCAAAGTGGTAGTTCGATAAGGAGTTGTTGGTGTGTATCACATTTTCGCATAATCCTCTGGGCCCTATCACTCTTCCTGTCACACTTCTATTTATTTCAAAATATAGCAGATCCATTTTCAACAACAAAAAATATTTTCCAAATTCAATACTTTGTTATTTTTTATCTTATGCTTTTGGGACCCTATGCATTTGATCGCCTATATATTTAATTTTATGTCAAACAACCGTTTTTCATCACCACAAAATTAAAGATCTTACTTGCTAATTTTATATTTCATTCTTCTTTTGGCAAGTGTGAAATTCTATCTGTTAGTGGTTCTGGTTGCATTGCCACTAGCCAGGCTCTTGATAATTAATTACCAAATCTCTCTCTTATTGGTTCTAGAGTTCAATTTTCTGAATTGTTCATGCAGGGACCACAATATATTTATATAGTCTTGGTGGACGGTGGTTGTGTATATTTTTCTCTTCTAACCCTTTAATTAACCCATATACTTGCAATAAGTTTGGTCATGAATCATGATATATACTTGAATAGATTTAGTTTGTATTAACTAGAATTGTGTTTATGTATATATATAACATTTTTGTTCTTTCTTCCAATAATAATATCTTAATAATTTGTTGCAGACGTGACAGTTTTATCACTCATAGGGCCTTCTGTGATGCTCTAGCACATGAGAGTGCAAGACACCCTTCCAACCTGAACCCTCTGGGAACTCATCATCTGTATGGCACAAACCACATGAGCCTAGGCCTTGGTGCCCAACTTCAGAACCAAGCAGCCACTGCTAACAGCTTATTGAGCCTTGGAAGTGCACCAAAGTTTGAGCACTTAATCTCTCCTAATCTGCATCACTCATCTTCGTTTGGAGTGCAGTCACCACCCCAGTCATCATTCTTCATGACTGATCCGAACCAAGCATTTCAAGACCTCCAGTCTCAGCAACAAGGATCCTTATTCTCAGCCAAACAACTTCATGGTCTTATGCAACTCCCTGACCTTCAAGGAACCACCAATAACTCCACTTCTGCTTCACCAGTGTCTGCTTCAGCTAATAACACCAATCTCTTCAACCTCGGCTTCTTTCCTAATACCAATACCAGTGGCAGCATAATGAATGATCAATTCAGCAACATAAGTGGAGGCAATAACCAAGGAACGACAACACTCTATAGTACTAGTAGTCCTGTAAGTAACCAAGTTGGTTCAGGCTTGTCTTCACTCTTTGGCAATTCATCTTTGCAACAAGATAACATGTCTCCTCACATGTCAGCCACTGCATTGCTTCAGAAAGCTGCTCAAATGGGTTCAACCACAACCACCAATGGTCCCTCTTCTCTACTGAGAGGAACAGAAGAATTAGGTATAAGGTCAAGCATGGAGAATGAGCACAGTAACCATCTACGTGGGTTGATGAACTCTCTTGTCCATGGAAACGCTTCCATGTTTGGGAATGTGAAAGGGAACGAAAACAACCTTGGCCAGTTTCGCAACGTGGTGGAGGAGCCTAAGAAGATGTCACAAAATCTTGGTGTGTGCTTTGGAGGGTCTGATAAGTTGACCTTGGACTTTTTGGGGGTTGGAGGAATGGTCAGAAACATGAACAGTGGTGGGTTTTCACAAAGAGAGCAACAACACTCCATGGGAACTATGAGCCCCCTGGATCCTAAATTGGAATCAACACAACCAAACCAACACTTTGGAGCCTCAACACTCTAATAAGTTGGTAGATAAGAGACTAAAAACATACGTGATCTCTCAATGCTTTCAAGGGAATTAGTTTCTTCCAATCCACAAGAAGATATTCCAAGTGCACATTGAAAAAAGAAAAAAACAAACTTGGGTAAATTTGTTAGGCAGAAAAAAAAATGTTTATTGTTTTATATATGTTCTAGTTCTTAACTTTTCCTTGAAGAAAGTTCTACTGCCAATTGGTAAGTTAGGGTTTCATTTCTAAAGTATGCAATATCCATGTGTTTTTCTTGAAACATATATATGGGCCCGTTTCCCTTTCACTCACTTTCACTGTGGAAATTTCATTCTCTTTGACAGTGATAGCTATCTAATAAATTTACTGTTGCATTGAATTTTACGACCCTGAGGCTGAGCCTGAGGTAAATTAGACTACTTACTAACAGTAAAAGCACGTGGTAAAGACCAGGCTCTGTACAATACTCACCAAACGAGGAAGCTGGCACTCACTTTCTGAGAATCTTCACATGTTGGCTATATTCCAAGAGAAGCGACAAATGCTAGCTGCAGATTTCATTTCAGTTTAACTATTCTCCTTTGGTGTTATATAATATTGACTGATTAAAAGGGTTTCAATATTTTAAATAAAGCCAATTAAGATTTTTTTTTCTTCACTACCTAATACCTTGCATATTTTAGGAAAAAGACTAAGCATGACATGAATTTTCAGCTACTTAATTCTGTTGACATTCCTTTGCTTAACAACGACTCTATCTATAGTCTATAGCATTTTCATCTAAACATTCCTCACCAAGTTGACTACCTTTGAACTTGTTTCTCTCTCCCTTTCTCTCTCTCTCTCTCTCTCTCTTGTTTCAACTTCTTGCATGATAGCATGCACTGTAGCGTACTTCCTTAGTCGTAAAGGGTTAGCTCTCACATCATTTATTCAAGTTCTGAATGATTTTTAGGAAGTTAATGAAGGTGCTGGCTGACCGTACTGTATCTAGCAGAAAAAAGTAGCCTGTAATGTTCGTTAGAGCAATTATAGGAAAACATTACGTGACACTTTTGTCGCATCTGATGCCATCTGATTCCACATATGGGAATCATTTCGTCCGTGACCAAGAAAAGCCAGTAATGTTTACATCGTCTTTGAAATGCTTTACTTGGTTTTTTTCCTTTTCTTTCACCCTTTTCATTTTTTTCATATTCTGGAACAATAAACCAGTCACTGTTAAAGAAAAGGGTTCATTCTCATGCCACACATTCACTACTGATATAAGTTCTAGGGATAGATAGAGGTGTCTTTAACTTCTTAGATAACCTAATTAAGGTTGAATTCTTTTTATTAATATATATATTTTTTAAATAAGATTATTTAAAAATATAAACTCAAATAAAAAAATTTATCTAAAAATGTAATTTAACATAAAGAAAAATAATTTTTCTAAAATATAAATTCAAATAAGTTATATGTAAAATATAAGTTTAAATAGAATTAATTTCTTCGAAATGTTTAAATAATTTACTTCATTAATTATTTATAAAAAATAAAAAAAATCTATAAAATCAAATTTTAAACTATTCTTCAATTATTTATATTTTCTTCATTAATAATTTACTTGATAATTTGGAATTTAGGATGGTATTTTTACATGGCTTCCAAATTAACCCATATAAAAAGCTTTTTTTTTTTCATTTAATTGTAATTATACTTAATGTAAAATGTGCTCTTAACATTTTGCAACTTAGTTTCATTCTCCAGGTGCACCCTCCAAACCTCTCATCCATGTCTTCTCTCTTATGAACCCTAAGTCTCCTTTTTGGAACCATTGTTGCCTCTGCAAACTTTGCTAACGTCGATGTTGTGTGGTTGTCCTCATATCGTCATTGTCATCACTGTTGTAGGTATGAATCTCTGAATCAATTCTATTATGGGTGTTCCATTTTTCATTAGTGAATTGTCTTTGATCAATTCATTAGTGTTTGCATTGGTGGTGTGATTCTTTGATTTAGGGTACGTTTCGTGATTTTGCTTGGTTATGGATATTGGTGTCGAAAATTTTATGCTATTGTTTGAATTTGAAATTGGGTATTATTATTCTTTTTTTGAATCGTTCGAATAGGATCTAAAGGGGAAATGCGTAATATTTGCACTACAAGAAATTTTTTGTAGAAATTGAATTAATGGTATCTAAGTTTAGAGATTAGTCAATAAAACAATTAGAGATTAAGTTTGAATATAAATTTAAAGTAGCTAAAATCTTAGTCTCTAATTTTTTAGACTGATTTAATGACACTATAGTTCAAAAACTTATTCAATAAAAATAGAATATAATTTGAAATCTAATACTGTTAATTTTTAAAATATGTTCTAGGGTTCTTGGTTGAACAAAGCACACAAGGATAACAACTAAAACCTTCTGCAACAAGCCTTTTACATCTTAATATCTTGGTCTCTGATATTTACTTTCTCCCTATTTGATAAATTCACTCTATTTTTTATGTAAAATTCCATCTTTCACCTCAAAATATAAAACTCAAATAATATTTTAACCTTAATTTCCTATACTCTTTGGTACCTTTTGTTGGCACCATGTTCCCTTAAACCTACACAGAAACAAGTCATGTTTCCCAAACCTTATCCCATCTTTCTTGTGCAAGACTGAGGGCTTTCAACGATGGCGTGAGAGGTACAAAATCTGGAATGAACAGGGAGAAGAAATTATCAACTTTAACAGTAATTTTTCATCTTATTTCTCAATGGTGCATGTGGTTAATTATGTATCTTTTGTTGTGTTTATGGTGTTATAAGTTGTGGTGTTGGTATTCATGCTTGATTTTACCTTAGTGAGTGAAAATTGAGGTGATTTCAGTAGTGATAACATAGCCATATTTTTGACATAAAATCCAAGATGGATCTCTATGATGGGCCAGGAAGATCTAAGACCCAGATGACAGTTGCCACCTTCATTTGAGCAACATGTGATTGCTTACAACCTAATTTTCTGTTCCTTAACAAACATTCCATGCATTCCTTTCCAGCACCTCCTCTTTCATGATTCTGCTCCAAATTTATTATTTCTTTTATTTAGTATTTTTGCTACATTTAATCTAAGAGAGAAATCTTATATTAATTAAAATAAAATCGAATTATAATATATAGGTGATATGTAAACCTTATTCCTTGAACTGATTTTGAAGGTGAATTAGGTTCTTAATAACTTTCTACATAATATTAGAGTTTGATTAAAAATGTTGTTAAACCTAAATTAGGCCACTTATTAATATACTAAATCTTGGTTGAAATGTTTTTAAATTTAAATTCGACCACCTATTAATAGATTATAATCCTTCTATATGGTTTGAAGAGTTTTCATTATTAACGGGTGATTAAATTTTTTTACCTAAATTGAATCACATGTTAATGGAGTCACAAAGTTGTTAGACCTAAATTGAATCACCTATTAATGAGATCACTTCAAATTGAGAAAAATATAAAATTACATTGAAGAAAGTTTTCTAAAAATATTATGCTAGTAAATTATTTAGTTAATAATAAAATATTTCTTTAAACTTTATTAAAATAGAGTTTTTAGAAGACAATCACATTTCATTTCATGCACAATTAAACAATCATAGTTTCTCGCATTGTAAAGGATTAGCCCCTTTTTATACCAATGAATGTTAATAACTTTTCATAGTTGTATTATTTTTAAGTATATTCATTGTATCAAGGAGTAATTTATGTATCAATAAATTCTCACTTAGTACTAATTATTTAAAATTGAAAAATGTTAACAACACACTCATTTAAACATATTTTCTATTATGTTTTGAAATTAATTGAAAATAACATTTATTTTAAGTATTTTTTTATTCTGATTTCATAATTTTGAACTGATTTTAACTAATAATAAAAGATATATTGAAAAGATTATGTTTATTATCATTATAAAGATACTAAAAAAAATCAAATCAAATGAGTTTCTTAAATTAAATTTACGAGACTTTGTATTCGACTACCACTTAAAAAAATATTTATATGTCGATTTATTTATTTATTTTGTCGATTTTACAATTGACATACATCTAGATATAAATTTTTTTATATTAATGGTAAAATAATTTCTTATTGTATCGATTTTTTATATAATCGATATCATTTAAATTAGAATAATAATTTTTTGTACGTCGGTTAAAAAATATTATAGAACCATCATAATAATCATTATCGAACTGAAATTTTTTCACTAGTATTTATCTTCACTAAAGATAAACTTTGATTTTAACATTCCCTTTATCATACTCTTTTAAATACATTTTTAGTATTTAGTTAAAATTTATTAGAAACTATAAATTTTAATAAATCGTATTTATCATGTAATGAATATCTTAAACCATCTCGCATATATCACATTATCATAGTAAAAATTGTTCCAATTAATGGTGATGACTTTGAACAGTATCTTCTTACATTTTTTTCTCCAAAACCTTGTTAAGTTAACAAAAGTGGCATCAAATAGTAGTGATAATCCACATTTTAAACCTAAAGAACCATTTTAGTAGAGATTTAATATAAAACTATTCATATATATCTTACCTATATATTATTCTTGATTTTCTATTTTCCCTAGGACAACTTTGGTTTTATATTATTTATTTAAGAACTATGTTTGAATACAATTCCGAATTATTAAACTACTAAACTATCTACCTAAATAAAAATTCTCAAAAACAAATATGAGGTTTTAAAAATAACAAAAAAAAATCAACCATTAGGCAATGTTGAATACAATTTTTTTTCATTTGAATAATAAATTTTTCCTTCCATTGTTCCATTTTAACTGACAAAAATAAAAAAATTATGAGAAATTAGATAGTTATGTGAAATATTTAAATATGTTTTATTTATCTTAAAATTAAATTTTCATTAAATTAAAAAAAAATATATATATATCAAATTGGTTTGATACATGGTTTTTATAGTTAAGAGACTGATCACTACATTATTTTTACGTTTTGATCTTTAAAAAATCTTTATTTTTCTTTTATCTAAAAGAGTTGATGGTAATATATATATATATAACCCTAGCCATATACGTAAGAAAGCATTGTCTAATAACAAAATCTAACAAGTTTTTAAACCATGAAAATTTTGAAACAAGTATAAACATAGTTTGAAATCCTAATACCAATTTGTTTACGCTTCCACAGTAAAAGGATGCAAGGAAGAAGTGAATTTTCATCTGTTTGAAATTCTGGAAACTACTATCTCTATACAGAAACTCCAATGCTGCTCCCGAAGACCCAAATAGATGCACTCAAAACTCAATTTTCAATGGATCAACTTCACATCCCTGCAAAAACCAAACTCCAAAAATTATGATTCTTAGATATTAGGCTACTGTCAGAAAACAAAACACAAAAAAGATTGTTACAGAAGATTTTAGGCTAGATGATGAATACATTGCTGCCATTTCATAACCCAGTGTTTAGACTCCATGGTTTCAGAAAAAAATGAAAACCAAGAAAGCTTCTCCAAGCTTTGTTTCTTACCCATGTCACCCTCAAAAACATAGTAAATTGCAGCAATCTGTTTACAGTTCATTCAACTTATAATATTCAGATGAGATGATGCAAGTTAATTAAGCACAACAAGTATACAATGCCTTTATCAACAATATGATATGATCCCTAATTCAATGAACTTCCATATATATATATATATATATATATATATATAATATGATATAATTTTTGGAACATGACAACATATATGAATTTTACCTGTTCGAGAGGAATTACATTGGATATGCAAATATTTAACATGCATGGAGTATTGGTAAAAATATAGGCTAATATTTTTGGTGTAATGGAAGGAAAATAAAGAAAGAAAAAGGTGATAAAAATGAAAGGAAAAAAAAAGAGAATATCCATACAAAAGGAATATAAGGAGTATATGGTGTAAAAAAAAGTACAATATTTAACAGAAAAAAATCTAAAAATAAAATAGTTTATTACGATAATTTAGTCTATATATCTTAAAGACATGTAAAGAGATCTACACTAAAATACCTAAATATGGAATCATACATAAACCAACCAAGACATGACATAAAAACCAAACATATTCACTGACAGTAAAGGTCTCTGTCGTCATCTCCATAGAATTAGGTAGGGAGGGTGAAACTTTTCTTTTATTTATATATATATATATACATATATATATATATATATATTAATAATTATAATTTTTTTAAATAGTTCCTAAGAATTAAACATATTGTAGTTCCTAAGGAAAAATAACTGACATTATGCATTTTATTTGTTAAATTATCTAACAATCTATTGTAAAGACTCTAGCTGTACATATATTATTAATATTTTTTTCCTCTAACATTATATAACACTATTTTACTGCATTTAAAACCAGATTCTAATTAGAAAATTCAAGTTTAGTTTAAATTTCTCTGAAATGATTTATTTGTTTTATACTCATCTTCTACATGGGATAACCCTAGTTAAGATGCTAAACCTATCTCAAGGAGACTCGAATTATGATTTGCTAATACAACTATCTTTTACTAGACTCAAACTACATTGATAGAGCTGGTTTATATTTAACTGATAAAATAGAATTAAACTGTTTTAACAATAGTATTTCATTATTCTCACTTTTCAAAATTTTCAATAAATTAATATAAATAAAATATATGTCATATATATAAAATGGAGTAAATAAAATAATATATAATAAGATAACAGTAGAAAGGTTGTTGAAGTGTTTGATTTGATTGGTTGTGATGTTTTATATTTTTGTTTATTGACAGCGTTGTGGTTAAGCAAATTGTGAGTGAAAAGAGAGAGAGAAAATGACAGATAAGAAAGAGACGGAATAATAATAGCATCAAAGTTGATAGGAGCATGGATATGTTCGGCCATGCCCCTCCAATAAGGTTGAAGGACACTCGTGACTCTGCCAACCCTATATACTAAAATATCCAAAAATGAAACCAAATGAAAAGGAGAAGACGATAGAAGAAACAAAGTTCTGCACCACATCACTGTCCACCCCATGAAAGACAACATGTCAGAATCAGAACACTGCCCCTTTCTCTCAACAAAAATATTCAAAATCTGAAGGACCATTTTCCTTTTTCCAAACAAAATTATTCTTTCACACTTTCAGTTTCATGCTCAACTGCATGTTCACCACTCCACAATGAAAAACAGACAGAGAAAATATGTATAAATTTTACTGATATATACATATATATATATATATAATAAAAGGTAAAGTAAGAGATTTGAATCACTCTCTGCACCCCAAAAGGGGTAGATTGGAATGAAAAAGAATACCTAGACAAGAAAAAAAGAAGAGAAAAAAATAATAAAATAAAGGAGAAGGTGAATATATACATATGGAATATTTTCAGAAAAGCCAAAACCCTTAGGAACAGGAATCTACTTATTTCATGTATATTTTCACGTGTTAAATAGTGAATAGTTATGGACGATTGTAAAGTCGGCAGGTGTAAAATGGAAAATGTTTTATAAATATCAACATAGAATAATAAAAAACATTATTTTAATATATATAAAGATAAAAGGATAATAATTATATAGAATATTTCATGCGTAATCATGCTTTAATCATGCAGACAACAATGATATTTGTCGAAGGTAAGAAACTTTATGTTTTGACGTACCTTTTTGTACTTCTTCACTGAAAGTTCCCTCCACCGCCGAAAGATTGACCTGACGGCGCAGCATTATTTGTCTCTGCTTCCAAAGAACTCAAGTTAAACCCCCGTTGTTGTTGTTGTTGCTGTGCAACTCCTAGAAAATCCCTTGTGAGCCTATCAGAGCCTCCAACGCTGAGTTTTGGTTCCTTGTTCATGCCATGATCATATGCTTCGAACCCGGGAAGGTTCATCATCTCTTGCACACTGGAGTTCAGGATGCTGCTGTAGTTTGCAGCACTGATAAGTGGCCTGTGATCAGATTTGGATGCCAAGCTTCTGAGAAGGGAGGAGGCACTGTTGTTGTTGTTGTTGCTGGAACTTGCAGCACCCATTTGAGCAGCTTTTTGGAGCAGTGCAGTTGCTGACATGTGAGACATGTTGGTGCTGTTTTGGAGAGCGGTGCTGAAGAGAGATGGGGCAGCGGCGGAGCTTGTTTGGTGATCAGTGCCAATTATGGTACCTTCTGAGAAGAAGTTGGACCCTTCAGTGGTGTTGTAGTGCTGTTCCTCAGAGTAGTTGTTGGTGGCGGTGTGGCCTCTGTTGGATAGAAAGGGAAGGTTGAAGAGGTTGGAGCCAGAAGGGGTGTTGCTGTTGAGGTCAGATAACTGTATCAGTCCTTGGAATGGCTTGTTTGAGATTAACCCTTGTTGGTGATCATGGAAGTTCTGGGTTTGGTTTTGGTTTGATTCTGGCATGAAGAATTGAGGGGCTTGCATTTGCATGGTTTGATGTGAGGAGGATCTGAAGGGTGAGGCAATGTTTGGTGGGAGAATGTGGTCAAATTGACCAGTCCTTGGTGCTCCACCAAAACGCAATAGGTCACTAGATTGAGAATTTTGGTCATGGATAGGAGGGATCTGAGAACCCATATTCTGAGATAAACCTAATGACATGTTGCTACTGTTTCCATAAAGTTGGTTTCCAATGGCATTGCTCAAGTTGGGTGGCTCTCTTGCACTTTCTTGTGCCAATGCATCACAAAAGGCTCTGTGAGTGATGAAACTGTCTCGTCTGCAATCAATGTATATCTCAAAGAATTAATCATTTATGATACCAATAATGTTTCACTTATTTCTTGTAAATAATAAACAAAAAGAGAGTTGATATGATACTCAAAAGAAATCTATGACCATTGTTTATATTTTAGTAAATGGCTAGTGAATGAAAATATTCAATTAAATTATTATCTATCTGATTTTACGACGTTTCTCATAGAAAACATCGTAAATAATATCAAAACATACATATTTATTTAATAAAAAAAATTACAAATGAACAATTGACTAGAGAAATGCAGAAACTAATGACCTTGTGCATTGTAAAAGTATTATATTTTATTCATTGTCGGTGTATTCATATAACTGCCGTTTTGTAATAAATTGTTATAATTGAGTTTGAATAATGTTTGCATCACACTCAACTTTTTTGTACTTATCTCCAATCTCTCATTTATGGTAAAATAGAGAGAGAAGAGAAAAATTCAATAAAAGCTAAGTTTCTTTGTCCTTTCCTTTCATCATAAATAGATATTGGAATAAAATAACAGTTTAGTTAAATGTTATTTTTAGAAGGGTTTACTATATTTAATCTTAATAAATAAATCAATCAATGCTGAAGTCACACAGAAATCAAATTAACCGCTTCACAAAATGTTGAACAAAAAGAAAAAAAAATTGCACAGATTGCTAGAAGCTGGAGAACTTGGACTTTCCTAGTAAAAGACAAGAAAATCACTTGAAGGAAAATCTCAACATAAAGGACAATAATAAATAATAATGAGGCTGAGGATAAATATTTGCGTGTTCTTATGAAACGAGTAATTAAAGAAAATAAGAATATGAATGAGACTTGAAGTGATTAGGAAAATGACAAGTTAGATATAAACGATGCAGGTGAAATAAATTAACCAAAACTTGACTAAAAAACTAGTAAAAAATTTAACTAAGAACTGCACCTTCAAAAAGTTGATGTCCAATAAATGGAACTGGAGAATGTGTATAACTTTTGCGAATGTCAAGTTGTCAATCAATCAAGCTCAGTATTGAAGGTTTGTGTTCAAACAGATTCAAAATTTTCTATATGTGTCTGGGAATATATATACATAAATACACAGACACGTGTGTGTCAAAATGTCAAAATATATGTATATATATATATATATATAATTTTCTCTGGTGCAGATGTTTAGTTTATATAATAATTCCAAAAGCTACCAAAATTGTGAAATGTGCATTCGTTTGTATGTGTAATCTTATGTACTTATTTTGACTGCAGTTCTGAACCAAGCATGAGCACTAGGGTCTCCAAGTTTAACATCAAATAATGTCAAAGAAAAGAGAAAAGAAAAATAGTGGAAGCAGAAAAATGAGAGAGTTTGTTAGACCCTGACGTTATCATATGGAAAGGAGCACCTGCAAGAGAACACAGTACTGAACACATCTAGCCAATTCACAAGAGAACAAAAGCCCTAACAATACCACACTGCACTAGGGCCCCCCCTTCTTCTACACAGCAAAACAGCACGTGAATAGGAAAATAAAAGGAAAACATTTCCTACCACCACACTCATGCATGTATGTAAAGAGAGAGAAATTAATTCCTCACCAAACATAGATAGATAAGGGCATGAATAAAGTTCTTACGGTGTGAACAAGGCTTGGAAAAACTATAAAATAAGGGCATAAACAGCTGTGATATTGTAAGATGAGGTAACAACAATGGAGTTTTTTAATATCAGTTTTGTTTTCTCTCTTTGATTAGAGAGAGAGAGAAGGGTGTGGTAAAGAGAATTTATATGAATTTCTGTGTGTTATATTATAAACCCTTTTGGAAATTAAAAAAGAAAAATGTGAGGGTGATGCAGATTAGATAGTTTGGGATGATATAATAATTTATTGTGCCGTAAACTGTTCTTGGTTGTGCTTTTTTCTGATTTTCAGAGATTATTCACGTGGGGGGATGTTTCCTTGCACTTCACTTGGCCACCGTACCAAATATAAGAGAAAGATGACAAAGGAAACCATACGAGAGAGGGAAAGAGAGGACAGAATCTGAATGAATTGGAAGGAAACCAAACTCAATAGAAAAAGAAAGCATCTAAGACCTTTTCCCCACTATAGCCACTTGAAGAATCTAATAATAAGCCTTAACACCAGACCAAACTAACCTAAATCAAACCAAACACCACCACTTAATTCTCCCTTCTAATCTCCTCATCACCCAATTCTCTGTTACATCACTAGAATATTGCATCAGTAATAATGCATGCGAGTAGAATTTCTGGTCATGGAAACGTAAATTTGTCAATTTGGCCATGTAATTGAGTTGTGGATTGTTGCATACCTTGAGAAGAGGGTGCCACAGTCACATCTATACTCTCTGGTGCCACAAGTTTTGGAGTGTGCTTTCCAATCTGATTGAACAGCATATTTCTTGGAGCACTTGTCACACTTCCACTTCTTCTCACCATGTTTGCGAGAGTAGTGTTTCTTGATGCCAGTGAGGTCTCCAAGAGCCCTTGAAGGGTCATGGTGAACACATGAGGGCTCAGGACACAGATAAACCTTTCTCTTTGGCTCTTTATTAGTCTTCTGCTTTAGCTTCCATGGCAGGTTGTGTCCTCTTCTGTGAAGCTGTAGGTTTTGCTCCCTTTGGAACCCTTTATTGCACACTTCACATATAAACCTGTTTGTTGCCATTAGAGTCTTGGGAGATAGTGCTATCACCTCAGCATCTGGATCTGCATACATACATCCATACATGTTCCCATTCCAAGGAGGAAAAATTGTATTAAATAATGCCAAACAACAAATTATTAGAAAATTCACATGATTAAAAAAAAAAAAACTATTAAAGAAAACAATTGATTTTTTGTGAAAGCTTGAAGACAAAGCCAAAGGTTTCCAAAACACACCGCCATTTAATTTCCCTATTCCATTTCACATTTATGTTTCAAAGTTAGGAATTAATTAGGGTTCCCCGACCCAGATAGGAATTACTCATTGGAAAAAAGTTTATAATAAGGGGTGGTATAAAAATTGAACCGTTTGTAGACATGAAACCAAAAAAGAGAAAAACCAATTCGGTTAATTGATGAGGAAAAAAGCAAAGATTAGATTTTTTTTTATATCTGTAAAATTTTTAAGATACTTGCTTGGTGTTCCAGGTTGGTTTCTTCTTTTCTTCTGGGGTGGTGGTGCAGCTGGAGTTGATGAGGATGATGGTGTTGTTGTTGAGGAATGCTGCTGCTTCATCTGATTCTGATCCTCTTCTCTGATTCCAAAGAGAGATGCTGCAGAAAAAGGTGCTGCCATGTCTTATAGCAAAATTTCTGTATATAATTAACCTTTTTTCTCAAAGTGTTTGTTTGTGCCTCAGATGGGAGTGTGTTTGTTTTTACCTTCTTGACTCAAAACCCTTACACCTGAATCAGAATTCTGGAAAACCCACATGCAATTTGAGTCCTTCAATTCTTGTCCCCAATCTCAAAACTCAAAGGCAAGGGAATTTGAATTCTCTAGAGAGAAATAGAGACAAGAGAGCCTAAAAGGGAAAAACTTCCATGAAAAAGCCACTTTTGAAGCAGAGAGATAAAGGAGTTGGAGAGGAAGAAAAAGGGAAATTCAATCAACCCCCATGGCCACTTGATATGAAATATTTTCTCCCAACTTGGCTTTGTTTTAAATGAGAAATTTTGAGGTAGAGGTTTTATGAGTCTCTTCCACTGATTTGGTGTCATGCAGATACACCAACACATATGCACACATACCCATTTTGCTCAATTGTTTCTTTTTCTTATTTATTTTTATTTTTCTCTCTTCAAACTTTTTTCCAGATTTTGCTCAATGCTTTTTTCAGCATTTATTGAAATTTCAGAAAATGTAAAATTGATGTGTGAGAGAGAGAAAGGCCTACGGCACTGTGGACCCAATCCTTAGACACATAACGACATGAAATGTGTGTAAGCAACATGAAATGAAACAGCTATACTCTCTCTCTTTCTCTCCCTTTCTCTCTCTTATTTCGCATATTCTGACTCACTCCAAGACAAACTTTCACTAATCACCAAGCCCCACTGGGCCCCACAAAAATTCATAAGCAAAAACAAATAAAAAGGTGATGAACTGAAACCGCGTGTGTGTATTACACATAAATTGCTCCATAAACCGTATCTGTAAAACGATGGAAGAACAAGTTACCAGGTTTGAAGTGACAGAAAAAAGTTTCAAGTTAGTGTTCTTCAAACTCAACTTTTAATTCGAGTTCTTAAAAGAGCTATCTATATCTTTATATATCAATTCATCTAAATCAACTCAGAAAAATTGATGTTTGATATGTAACTTTCCAATAAAAAACTATCAGACAATGACAATGATAGAAATTAAATAAGCAATTCTCTTAATTTCTTAGCATTTAATGTTCATGATTAGCTAGTTTCACTAATTAGACAGTAAATTCTCTTCACACTTATATTTCTACATACAAAATACTTAAACTAGCAGCAACTTTATACTAAGTAGTTGATAGATAAGATATCAAATCATTGCTTCATTAGGTTTATAGACTAATTTTCTAACAGGGTTTTGTAAAGTGAAAAGAACAGTAACCTATAGTAATTAGTTTTGAAAGGTTAAAAATTGTCCATAAGTAAAAACTTATGACAGTTTATTACTTCTGTTTGAAGATTTATGCAAAAATTGTGAAGTAATGTGAGTGATGTTTTTAAAGAAAATGATTATAGGTCTAATTTATCTTCAAAATCGATTCACAAAATTAGATTTACACCTCATTTAGTATACTTATTTCCTATAGTTTATTTTTAATTCATGTAAAATTCAATATATGTAAGGTTGAATAAAAAAGTAAAAAAATGATACAGAATATTTTATGAAGATTAAAAAACTTTTATGGAAGTGAAAAGCACCTGAGGATTGATTGGGGAAGGGACTGAAGGAAACTGTTGTCTGAAATTCAGTAGGGGCAGAGTGTACTGTGGTATTACCGTTTAGGGACATTGACATGGAAAGGGCAAAAAAGGTTTCTGCACCAACCTTTGCTGTGTTTAGCTGCCTTGGGTTCCATGCAATGATGCAATGCAATGCCTGGCTGCTACTTCCCCTAAGTCACATCAGGGAGGGACATCCAATAATACTACAAATAATCTCATTTTTCTTTTAACATTTTTTTATTATTTAAATATATTCCTTTTTGTCCTATTACTTGTTATTTTTCTTTTCTTTATCTTAAAATATCTTAAAATATAGATGAATGGTGTATTGGGTTTCAAGAAATAAAGAAGATAGAAGAAGATGAAATCAGTATAGGCTATTGGGTAACAAAAAGGAAAATAGTTTTTAAAATAATAAGATTTACTTTTTTTGTTTTTCATTTATTTCTAGCAATTTTTTTTAAGAGGAAAAACAAAGTGACAATTGAGAGGTATTGTTTGATTTAGAAAAAATAAATAAAAAAATATTATTATGAATAAATTTACGTATTTATTTTTAATATAATTATAATTTTGTTTACTTGTAAGAGATGTAAGAGATGAAGATTGTTATTTATATGATGTTCTTTCACATTTTATTCAAAGAGATGTGAAATTTGCATGTTATTTTATTTAAATTAAACTCTTAATTTTTTAATTTTTTTATTATAAATAATAATTAACTCTATTTAATCCAGCGCATGTTATATGTTATTTTACGTTTTATTTAAAATATATTTTTTATACATAAAGATAAATATATTAATAAAATTGGTATTTAAAATATAAAAAATAATTATAAATATATAATATAAAAGTATTATTATTTAAAATTTTAATTTAATTTATGTATAATAAAAAATTTATACACTATTAAATAAAAATCTTAAGATTATTATTTATTTTATTAATAATTTACAATTATTTTATTAGAATAAAAATCTTTTTTATATTTATCTTTTCATTTCAAAATTTCAAAATAACGTCTGTGTAAGTCAAATAAATTATATTTTAAATTATTTTATTTAATATTTATATTTATGACCACACGTTTTCATTAATTGTGTACGTTACTCCTTAATTAAACTCTCAATTTTTATTTTTTTATGTATATAATTAATTATTTTGTATTTAATACGTTTTTCATTTATTATTCCACCGTTTTTTTCTATACTTTAATAAGGAAAGATACGTACATTTCCCAATACGTTTTTATTATTTTTTCTTGTCATTTAATTCTAATTAATTTCACTTTTTTTTTTCTCAGTTTAATCAAACATGATAAACAAATGATGTCTAGAAGTGTTTAGATGAAGTTTTAGTTAGTAGTGTTCTATATTTTAAGATGATGTTTTGGTATAAAATGATGTGTAGATGAAGTTTAAATATGGATATTGGTATTTTTTTTATTTTTTAAATAAAAACAAAGCCAATTATCTAATATTTTATTTAATCACTTCCATAACTTTCTTCACACTTTTGTTGAAAAAAAAAAACTATGCATATTTATATATATATATATATATATATATATAAATAAAAGTTTTCAAACATTTTTCTACAGTTATATATATAATGTAACTCTATATATTATGAATAAATTATGTTTACAAATAGATATATTTAATAATATTATTTGTTCGTGTATAAAAATAAATAATTATTAAAAATGTAATTCATATTATTATTTCATTAAAAAAAGATTTATTACAATTATATTATTACTTATTATTATTAATAAAATAAAAGATTTAAACAAGATTTATATTAAATTTCAAATTCATGTATTAACACCTCTATATATATATATATATATATATTATAATAATATTTAAATATCAGTATCATTTTAACTATTCCTATACATAATATAATTTCATCAAATTAAATTATTAAAAACCTTCATCAATTATCCACATTTATACCTTAATTTATAACATTTAAGATTATGAGTTACATTATTTTTATAATTTAATACAAATTATTTATTAGTACTCTTTAATAACCACTTTAATAATCACTTACAGTATTATTCATAGTAACAAAATCTTAATGTCTTACATTCACATTCTCATATTCATACACATAATATTAAACTTATAATCTTATATCATATATTATTTGTATCAATCTCATACTATATATATATATATATATATATATATATATATATATTTATTTATTTCTCTCTTTTAAATCAAAACTCATTTTTTTAGACAATGAAAAAAAGAGAGTAAATTTTATATTTTACAATCATGTATGTTTTCAAGGTACTTATAACACATTTTATTTTATTATATTTCTGTAGATATATTTTTTCAATTAAAATTTATTAAAAATATTGTAAAAAAACAAGTTAAATAAATTAAAATTAAAATGTATATAATTTTATGATTTTGACCATATTTTAATTAGTAATACAAAAACTTAAAATCAAATTTAATCCCTATAGCTTCATAAATGTACAATTTTACTCATGTATGTATTTGTTTCTCCAATTTTTCAAAATTAAACCATTCCGGGTCACTACTAATACATTTTACAATTTTTAATGAAAAATATTGACATGCTCTATTAAGAGATAATAATAATATTAATTACTTATTTATATAGAATATTAATGATAATATTTAACTATAAAATTTAACATGGTTATTACAAAAAATATGTTAGCATTTTGAAATTTTAAATGGTAAAATTTGTAATTAATTTTTTTAGATAATTTTTTTTTTTTTAGTTTTTAGAAATAGTTATTAAGAAGTTTATCTAAAGACATTAGAAGATACAGTGGAAGACCTAATCCAACCACTTTGTGGATAAACAAATCTTTCTCAGACGAGATTTTGAGAATATTAAGATTGCAGTTCCTAATTGTCTTTTACTTTCAAGACACGTTTTAGTTCTGAATATCTATGCATAACCATCTTCTACCCAACTCAATAAAGTGAAAGTGTGCTTTTTTTGGAACTACAAACTCTTCTTGAAAGGGATAGTTATAGTTATGAGATATTCTTCATTTTCTTTTCAACTTATTTTACCACAAATTTTTTCATTCCATCATTCACCTCTTCTTCTACTCTTTCTCTTTCTCTTCAAATGTTATTATTTTATTGCTCAATTTTCATCTAACAACCATAGTTTCTAGGGCAGGTGTCATGCATCAAATAATGACATCTTAACCATATAAATAAGATTTTTTAATCCTTAAAAATTAAACATTATCTAAAAATAAAATTAAATTATAATATATTAAGTGAATATAAATCTTATCTCATAAATCAATTTTATAGAATAAAT
Source organism: Macrotyloma uniflorum (assembly GCA_016859785.1). NCBI lineage: Eukaryota > Viridiplantae > Streptophyta > Magnoliopsida > Fabales > Fabaceae > Macrotyloma > Macrotyloma uniflorum. Next base: position 1,016,596 of record BDMB01000045.1, on the reverse strand, counting down.
TAAGTTTAAAATTATTTTTAATATAACATTAAAATCTATCCTAATAAAATTGTTGAACCTATTGAATTATTTGTTATTGGTTGTTATTAGACTACTTATAAATTTCTAATTTCACATTCAAGTTTGGGAGTCTTAACATGATGAAGGGTGTGTTGGAGATTCTATAAGATAAAACTAAATTATAATATATTAAGTAGATACAAGCCTTATCTCATAAATCAATTTTATAAGAATGAATTAGACTTAAATAAGATAAAACTAAATTATAATATATTAAGTAGATACAAGCCTTATCTCATAAATCAATTTTATAAGCCTTATCTCATAAATCAATTTTATAAAGATGAATTTGACTTAAAATTCATTTTTAACTGATTCATAATTACAAGTTAATTAAAAAATTTACTTTTAAAGTTCTTCAAATATTTCACTCTCAATTGTTTATGAATTATGAATTATCAATTAAATAAAAACTTAGATATTCTGTTTCACCACCTAAAACAATGGAGAAATAAAACTTGGTTAGTTTGTAGTGTTGGTTCTTGATTTTGGATTCATTTAATAAATTGAAAGATACCTAATATTAATATTAATGCCAACACATAGTCATTAATTTGATACACAATTTCAACTCTTCGATGTTAAAATTGTTCAATATTACAACAACAAAAAAATGCATATTGATGTATTAATCAATTAAATTTGGATATATGCTATGAACAATAGTATTGATAGGATCTCAGAAATTTTTTTCAAGAAAATAAAAAGGTTATTCTATCAATAGTTTAGGAACATACCAAGAATTTGATATTGATGTAATATCACTTATGTACATACAATAATTATTGGTAGTAATAGAAAAGATATTCAAGAAAAACAAATTGATTTTTTGATTTCATAATTATTGTAGTAAGAGTATTCACATTGCATTTACTAAATATAAAAATTAAATATAATTTATATTAATTTAATTTAAATTTTTTTAGAAAATCCAAACTAATATTTTGTGATTTAATTTAAATATTTTTATTAAAAAAATTTAAATATTATTTTATAATGATTTTTCAAATAAAAATACATATTATAAAAAATGTTATATAATTATTGTTATATTAATAATTTTCATTAAATTATATAATTTTATATTTAAAAATGTTTATATATTTAGTTTGAAATTTAAACCCAACTATACTATTTAAAAAAATATATAAAAAAATGATTTTGATTAATGGTTAGTTTTTTTATTGATTTTTAATTATTTTTTAAATCTATTTTCGACATCAACCTGTTACTTGTTTAACATAATTAATTTAACTAATTTAATTCATTATTACTGTTACATTTGTGGATCAAAGGAAAAGAAAATCAAACAATACTTTATAATAAATTATTTGATCCTATAATCCATAAAAGATTACTAATTGATTTAGTATCACTAAATCAATTATTAAATTAAGAAAATAAATTTATTATTAATTTAGCTATTAATAGTGTTTGAATTTTCAGTCGCTAAATTTAATTATTATTTATATTTTCTTTAATAATCATTGAAGAAAAATATTATAATATTATTTTATATTTAAATATAATTTAAAATTTAATTTGGTTTAGATTTATTTTTAATTTGAAATTCGAAATATAAATCAAATTATGTTTTTTAAAGAAAATATACTTTTAAAATTTTAAAATAATTTTAATTAATTTTTAATTTTTAAAATTATTTTTTAATTATTTTTTTAATCAATTCGATTTTGAGAAGATTGACATTTTGAGCCTATATTACAAACAAGTTTTGTTATTGTGATCCAACAAGTTTTGTTTTAAATTAAAAATGGTCTGAAGAAAAAAATTAACGGTGCACAAAGCATTTTGGGCCTATATTACAAACAATTATGGCCCATTTTAAAACCAATAACCAACCTGGCCCATTTTAAAATCAATAACCAACCTGGCCCATTAAAAAATCAACTACGCTCATGATGTGATAACATACACACGTATAATAGCATCTCTAGAAATATAAATTTAAAACAATATTTGTTTAAAATATAAAATATTATTTTATTGATAATAGAACACTGTTTTAAAATTTAAAAATTGGGTAAATTACATTTTCTTTTTATGAAATAATAAATTTCACTTTTCTAGCATGCATATGAAATCATAAAGTCAACTAAAAAAATTAAAATAATATGTTTACGACTCATTTTATTTATTTATTTATCAACACGATTTTTTTTATTTCTTGAAAATATTTCAACGTAACATGTTTATATAAAACTTTATATTTCTCTAAGTACTTTATATGTAAATGTGACTCATTTTGCTTTTAGCATCTGAAAAGTTTTTGTTAACTTAAAAATTCAAATATTTTTGAATCTTATTACCAATTAAGATAAAAATAGAAGGGAAAAAATTAATAATAAAAACATGATTAAGATAAAAATAAAAGAAAATAGAAAATTATGTTATGATATAACTTGAGAATTTTAAAAAAATGACTCTACCGATAATCGAACATCATGATTTTTTTTTATTTTTTTTATTGTTTAATTGATAAAAAATATTAATTAATCTAATTAAGTTAGAAATATATATTCTAAATTAACATAACTAAATATTTTAGACATGTAATGAAATAAAATAATATATTTTTATTTAATATAAACAAGGCACTTATATATATAAATATTATTTTTTTACCTTTTTATTTAATAATTTATTTTTAATATTATATTTACTCACAGTTTGTAATTTACTTATATATTTTAATTTTGATATTATAATATTGAATTATTATAAAATATTTTTTAATATATTATAAACAGAGATTTGATTTCTAAATATAAAAATAATAAATTGTGTTTTAATAGTTAGAAATAATAATTATAATATAAAAATAATAAATTAATTATTATTCTTTTCTATACTTACAAAACTTAAAACTAATACATATTAATGATCTAGTCTCATCTCTTTTTTTTTTTTATATATTTGATAATTGTTTTTAAACTAAATAACTTATTTGATTGTTAGAGAAAAGAAGAGATTAATTAAGAATATGTTTGGTAGAGGAGAAAAATAAGTTAGATGAAAATAAATAAATAAGAATAAAATAGTTGAAAAATAAAATGAAAAGTTGATGTTTTTTTATTGAAAACAAAATTAAGAATAAATAATTTAAAATATATGAAAAATAGAATATAAAAGTATGGGTGAATTTATTACTTTTAAAATGATTTATTTTTTAAATCACTTTCACTTAAAAGTGAATAATGTGATAAGTATCATCTTCATTGAAAATAATTTATTTATAAACATATTTCTTAATTTTTTTTCTAGACATAATGATTCAGCCGGCATCTAAATTAAAAAACATATAAAAAATTATTAAATAAAAATGGATCCAATTAAATTAGGTAATAAAAATACAACATAATATTTTTATTAATAATATTTTATCTCATTTTTAATTTCATTCCAATTTTTCACTATCTCATTCTTCCCATTACTTGACAAACTCTTCAAATTATTTTATACCTATAAATATTCAGCTGACAAATACTTTTTTATATTTTAAAAAATTACTTAAAATTTTTATTTAAAATATAAACTTAATATTTTCATAATTTAACTAAAATTATATTACAAAATATTATTATAAATAAAATTAATATTTTATAAAAATAAATATAAATAAATTATACTGTAAATTATAAATTAAAATAAAATTAATCTTTAAGATATTAATGATAGTCAAAATACTCGTATTTATTATTATATGTGAATATTAATTAAAATATTCATTTATATTTATGAAGGATTTATATACTTTTATTAAATATCATTCTTAATTATGAACATTACATAAATAATAGATTTAAAATATAACAATTTAAATTTTAAAGATAAATATTTTACATGATTTAAATATTAACTTAAACATAATTAATAATAAAATCCTGATAACATTGACATATGAATATTTGTCAATATGTTATATGTTAAAATATCATTAAAAAAATAAAGATATAAAAACATGATACACAAATATAAAATAAAGAACATTTATGTAATACACAACAAATATTTTATATAATTGATTTAAATTACAATTATAGATACATATCAGAAAATTTTGCAAATAAACCTAAAAAAATAAATTAGAAAAATGTAAAAAAACTCTTACAAGTTATATATTAAACAAAAATAATATTCAGCAAACTTTAAATTCAAATACTGACTTTTGTATTCTAAAATATTAAATAATGAATTAAATTAAAAAAGAACACAGTTGCCAAGACACTGTGTATTAGGATTTGTATATCTGCTAACAGAAGCTAAAGCTAAACCCTACCTCGAATTTGCCCCAGTTGTTGTTCATCTCTTTTCAGACTTCACCACTTTATTATTTACCTCATCTGTAATCAAATGAAAAAAAAGTTACCTCTCTTTCCTCATTGTGATCACAAGATTACAAAGTGAAAAGCTATTAAATTAATGCAGAGACATAGAAGAACAGTGGTAATGATGGTATTAAATTTAATGTGGTTTTGGACTCTTTCACACACCATCATGTCATTTCCACAGGAATTTCCATCATTCCCTCTCTTTAAGACTGACACTATCAGAAAATCTTGAGAAGCTGTGCCTTCTCTCCATTCTTTTTGCCTTCCAGCCCCACAACTCTGCACTCTCTGCCACCCTAACTACAATTTATTCTCATAACCTTACTTCTCTTCATTTCCATGACTTCCTTTCTTCACTATCCAATCGTCAACTACCTCACTTTAATCATATAAATATATCAATAAACATCTTTCAATCCTTGTATTACTATTCATATCAACCTAATGTTCATTTTCTTGTATTCCTAACAAGAGAAAAATAATGAATTCACTGTTTTTGATTCGATTGAGGGAAGAAGAATAAACTGAAATTGTTGATAGGAAAGATTCTTTTGCATTGACATAAAATTCTTTTCCATGTTCCAACCATTGGTACCTTCAATATGCAACTCAAATGCCACCTTATTTTCTTCTGTTCTTCTGTGACAAGAAAGGCATTCTCTAGGTCTTGTAACTGTCTAGCCAGAATATGCATGTGCCATTTTGAGTTTTTAGCCATTTAGGGCACAAGCCCTCATGTATATATCTATATATATATATATATAACCAATTAAATTAAGTTTAATAGGTTGCATTGTGAATCCATAACAAAACACTTTAAATATAATTTTTGAAATAATTATTATAAAAAGGGGTAATCTTACCATATGTTTGTTTATTATTAGATACTGTCATCTATATCATTACTCTATAAAAAAATATAATATATAAATGTAAATATATTTGTTTATTGTGTTGACACGTCAATGAAACAGTCCTCATCAGAAGAGAACAAAACAAAAATCTGAAAAGTAATTCCATGGCATCCATGTATTCTCCCCAAGTGATTATGACGATGTTGTCGCATATATTACTATTACTAGTCCATCTAGAGAGAGAGAGTGTGTGTGGAAAGGGAACTAGAAAGAGAGACAAAGGTCAAAGTTTGGCAACAAACAAGACACTACATATATATTGGCATAACTAGGCATAATCATTTCGTATGAGCAAGCAAAACAACACATATCAGACTTCAGAAGCCTCCTCGTGATTATTTTCTCTTTTCATTTCTTTCATTTTCTTTTTCTCTTTCGTTTTTCCTTTTTGTCATTTGGCTAGCTGCATACACGCTGGAAGCAGCAACAGCACCTACCATAAGGTATTATCAGTGACATGTTCGGGAATTTGCAGGACTTCTACCCTTGTCATGTCCTTTTCTCTCGATATTTTCCCCTTTCACTATGATGATTCTGAGGTCTTTTGCTTATTTTTTTCTGTTTGCTTAGGGAGAAAAGCTGCATGCATGGCATGCTTTTTTTTTTTCTTTCTATCCTGTGTTGTTGTTATATATGAAATGAAGGAGATCCAAGTTGTGGAGTAAGGAGTTTCTTTGAAGACCCTTTTGGTTTCAGAAGTGGAAAGTGAAGGTCTTTGAAGAGAAGGAAAAATGAGTAGTTGTGGAAGAGAAGGTGTAGTGAGACAGTATATAAGATCAAAAGTCCCTCGTTTAAGATGGACCCCTGAACTGCATCGTTGCTTTGTTTATGCCATTGAAACTCTTGGAGGTCATCACAGTAAGTACCTTGTTTTGTCCCAACCAAAATTTTTCCATGCTTTAGTTCACAGGCTTTTTTGTTTTTCTTAGATCCCCAGAAGGAGAAAACATAGATATGTGTTGTTAATGTTAATTTTTAATCAGAATTGAAGTTTCTTGAATATTCTTGGTTTGTCTTTTATTACTAAAAATACTCTGATGAATTTCTGATGAAAGATTTAACTATATTTCTGCTTTTTTTATTCATATATTTGCAGAGGCTACTCCTAAGCTTGTTCTTCAATTGATGGATGTTAAAGGGCTCACAATTTCACACGTCAAGAGCCATCTACAGGTTGGATTTAATACAAAATTGGCAATTACATACATTAATTTCACTCTCCATGGTCAAAGTACCCTTGTGTTGAACCCTCTCAAGTCTAAGGATTTTTCTTTTTCAAAAAACCAGATGTACAGAAGCATGAAAGGTGATTCCTGCAGACAAGGTACCAAACGTTGTTCATTTGACCTTCTTTACTGCAAAACACGTATGGCTCTTCAATACTATCTCCTACCCTCATCTGCCTCTGATCTGTGTTCATAAAGTCTTTTAACTACAGATTTGGATATATATAATAAAAAGAAGTTTTATATGATAAGAGGGAGAGAGTTTAAGGTTTTATATATGATAATATATATTAATATCTGCATGATTCATTCATTCATTACTCAAAATATCATCACCTTTTATGCTGTATATTTTATAAGCATATTTGTTTTGGTGATTCAAATTTATAGGTCAGACCAACTTGAGAATAGGACTAACCAATTGAAAAATAAGACCTGCATCTTTAATTAAACCAACATAAAATTTTATATACTCTCAAATAGAGAAGACATTTTGAGAATGATAGAAAGTGTCTCCATATCATTCCTCTTTCATAGCCCCCCATCTTTTCCCTTTTATGGTTAACAGCAAAAAAAAATTTTGACAGAGCGAACTCATCAATTTTTTTGGTAGAGTGAAAAACAAAACTTTTTACTATACAAGAAAACATGTAATAACACATGTTAAGCCCCTAAGGTTTTTCATGGTTAACTGCACAAAAGAAAGAGAAATAAGGGGAGGAATATGATGTAAAATTATTAGGTGTATATTCAGAATCTTGCAGTGGAAAATGGTGAAGTTCTTCTAAGAGCATTAACCAGATTTTGAACATTTTTAGATACATACGAACTGGTTTATAAACAAAACACATTTCAAAAAGATGATTGCTTTTATATGATTCATCATGCATGGTGACTTTCTAGTGACCAAACTGAAACAACGTTACAGTTTTTTCTTAATTTTAATGAAAAAGATTAGATAACATAACATAAATATATTTAATAAGAACCTTGGTTGCAGCATTTATTGGTCAACAGGATTAATATGGATGATGGTGTATGAACCCTGCATGTCGTACATTGAATAATGTAGATGCTTTCTGCATTGAAAACATGCAAAATGGAGTGAGTGGATCGATATTTGTTTCCCTTATTGGTTGCTAGTTGTGGTTGAAAATGAGATCGAAAAGCTAGCCTCCATGCATGAGTTTAGGAAATTCAACTGCAATATTGCACATTTAGTAGTCCCTTTCATGTCTATAGTTGATGCCAGAATAGACAAGGGAGAATGATAAACCAGTGTGCTTTTACCATCTTCTTATAATGGTATTTTTATGAAACCCACAACTTTTCTGCTTTCAACATTTAAGATAGATTCATTAATGTTCTGTGTACAAATCCTAAACCTTCCTATTGCTGCTTTAATTTGACCCATAAATAAAGTTTTCATTTTTTTCACAATTAGTATAAATATATTCATCAATTTTATTAATGACTATTTTTATTTTTTTTAAAAATGTAACTATTATTTTAAATAGAAATATTCTTTAATGATTTATTTAGTTTTAAAAAAATAAAGTAAAAATAAGTTCAGAAAAGAAAAATTATTATTAGTTGTTTGATAGATATTCTATAGGTGAGTAATAAATAAAAATTATGTAATTTAATTAATTTGATAGGAGATAAATTATTTAGATAATATAATTATACCTTTCATCTTTTACAATATAAATCAAATATATAAAGATAAAACAGTAATTTAAGAAAAAATTTACCCATTCTTAAGAATGTATATGAATTGAATTAGGTAGGATTTAATAAAATTTATTATCAAACACAATAAAAAAATATGAATTGAATTATTTATATTTTTAAATATATATATATATATATATATTTAATTTATAATTTTTTTATAAAATAAATTATATAATTTAATATTTTAATAATTCAAAAATATATATATTTAAATAATAAAATAATAATATTATTTGATTAAGTTAAATTAAATTTAAATAGATAAAAGGTTAGATTATATCAGATTTAACCCAACTAAAAATGAATCCAATTCCATCTAAATTAGATTAGTCACTGTCAACCAAACAACTAAGAACAATTTTTCATCTCTGCATCCCATCCTCTCCACCAATCAAACTCCACCAATCAAAGGGTGATGGTGCTTCTTTCATATACATATTTTGCTATAAAGTGTTCAATGTTTTCATTTAATGGTATTCAACTTTTAATTTATTACTCCATCTGTGTTGCTGTGACAGACAGGACTTCCACCCAACATAGAAAACAATCTTTTCAGGAGCATGATGATGAAGTGAGTGATGTTGGTTTTCACTCTTCCTTAGAATCCATGGCTAAAGTATCTGATTCCTTCCCCAGCTGCAGTAATTTCTCCCACAAGAGGTCAGTTCAACTTTATCTTCTACAATAACTTTATACCATAATAAATCTCATCTACTTTTGATTTACAAAATATACTAAAATTCATTCATAATTGCTCAAGATTAGTAAACTCTGGCTTCTTTACATGGTGAAATAATTTCAAACTTTTGAAAGGACTGATAAGTGGTACAATATGTAAAAGTAACTAAACAAAAGTTATTGGTCTTTGCTTCATCTCTGGCTTTTCTGAGACAACTTTTACTTTTAAACAAGAAAAGAAAAATCTTCAATTAACGTTTGGATTCTCCTCAGAGCTAGATTCGAGAATACAAGTTTACTCTCAGGATTCCTACAATGCAGCCAAAGAATACGTGAAGCAGTCCCAAATCCATACACTACTTTTTATGATTACCTGCAGAGCATGGCTGAGCAGAAGGGAATAAAGAAGATTTGTGCTGCTTCAATATGGCACACTCAACCCCTTTCCACAACCTTTCTTCCTATGCTACCAAAGCAAGAATCAGATTTGCTCCAGGTACTCTTCTCATTGAGACAATCTATATATTTTTTTGTACTTCATTTCTCCTCCTGCTACATGGGGTTGAAGTTGAGTGTGATATTGGTCATGGCCCATGAAAACTTCTCTGTAATAGGACCCCCCTATACCCTACAAACATAAAATGAAAATGACAGCCTCTGTTCAAATGTGTATTTCCTATCAAAAATATTAATTTCAAATCAACATGGGTTTATTTTGTACATAATCTGCTTTAGTAATAAGAATTAGTCCCTTCTGAATGCAGTTGTTACATTGTGGAGAATTAGTCCCTTCTGCATAATCCTTTGTTCCCTTAATATTGCCCCCTTTGTGCATGGTATATGTATATAACCATGAAATGTTGGATCAATTTTTTATAAAGTCCATGTGAAGTACTTTCTGCAGAATGAAAAAAAAATGCCCTTGTCAGTTTCTAATGGGTGTTATATTCCATTTTCACAATGTTGGACAGGTTGCCAAACTAAATGATAAACAGCCTCTGAATGAAGTTGGGAACACTTGGAGGGTACAAGCAGAGGATGAAGACATGGGAGGTTGTGAGTTGTCATTGTCCATCTCATTGCCACAACCACATCCTTCTTCTCAGAAAAGTTACAATTCTTCAGTAAGTGACACCAGTGAGGCCTTTTCAATATGCCCTAAGTTTAGCAGCAACAACAACAACTACAAGGGCTGTTCTACTTCTTCTAATCTTCCAAACACTATTAATTTGGACCTATCTTTGGCCATTTGAATGCACCAAGATTTCATAGTTTTAAGGAACATAATTGCCTTACTTTTATTTATATTAGAAGAGTTAAATCCAGTGTTAACATACCAAGAAAATTGCTGCTATCTGTTGGAAGATCTGTTGGAAGGGTAGTGTCATGAGTATGTGACTGTTTGGCAAAAGGCTAGAATTTTATTTTATTATTATAACACACTCTAAGTGCATATTAATATACAATAATAAAATAATAATAACAAATTACTTTAATAATAAGAATAAAAAGTTATTTTTCTATATTATTATGTAAAAATATTTTATTTTATATTTTATTAAATAATAAAAATAATTAACGATTTAATAAAAAAAATAGTAATAAATATAATAAAAAAAAAGATTTATTAATCAGAATTCTCTTATTAACTTTAAACCAGAGGATCGTAACTACCTCGTCGATTAACACGTGATGAGAGTTCAATGGTTGTGAGTATGAAAAACAGCAACCGAGTCAAATTCCATAACACCGAATGTTATTTTTTATTTTTAATTTTTTTATTTAAAATATTTTAATAACGGTTACGTTAGAATGCATGTTCATTGAATTCGACACGCTTTCTCTTCTCTCTCTACCATTAGCGCACTAAACAGAGACACTAAACCCACTTCACACACCACTCACTTCAGATTAATAATTTAAATAGGTTTCGTTTGTAAGTAAATTCGTTTTGCTCAGACGACGTCGTTCACCGAAATGACCTCTCCACCGCCACCGAATGCCCCGCGCTACGCTCCCTTTCAGCCGGCGACGATTTCCAGCCGCGTCTTACCGCCACGCCGCCGGTAACTTCCCCGCCCTCATGTTGCCGGAGTCCGTCCTCCTTCTCCGGCGGAGCATTAGCGCCGCGCTCCTCTTCCTCCTCGTCTCTTTCTCCTGCCTACTCCTCTTCAGAAACGCCGATTACTCTCACTTCGTCTCTTCCAATTCCTTGCCTCGCCAATCCACCGTTTTTCCATCCAACGATTCCGATGCTGTGAGTACCGTTCTGTTCCGTCTCTTTCTCTCTCTCTGTTGTGTTAGCGTCGAAAATTCCGATATTACCGTGATTTGGAAATTGTTTTGTGTGTTTAGCTATGATCAAGGTTTTAAACTGCGGTTCCGGTTTCATCGTGTTTCTTATTGCGGACAAAAAAACCCTGCGGTTGTGACCGAAATCGTGGTTAAAATCTTCGATATATTTTTCCTAACTGCAAAAGGTATACCGACTACAATAGCTCTGAGCAAGATTTTAAAGAACGTAAACGGTTACAGTGTTTTTATCCGTACTGTCAAAGTTTATGACGTCCTCGCAATCGCATTTGTCTGTAATTTCCTGTGATGTTAATGATGTAGACGAAACCGTGACGGAGATCGCAACTTAAAACCTTGGTTCTGAGCTGAAAATTTTGTTGTTGAATTGGATTCACGCGCGTTTTTTTCAGTCTCATTAATAAATAATGATAATGTATGTAGTGAATGAAATTCAGTGCTTGAAAAGTTCTGTGTCGATCTTCTTTGTGTGTTTGGTTATTGATTTGAGAAAAAATGATTTGATGACGGAAGAGTAATGGAATAGGGTGAAATCATGTTGAATTTCATTTATTATTGTTATGTTTTCTTGAAGTAGCTGAAGGTGGAGGATGCAAACAAAATTTGAAACACTATATAATGTGCATAGTTAGGTGAACGGATATACCGGCTCTTGTTAATATTTGTATCCTCTTATTTTGACCTAGAGGAAATCCTAATTTTGCCCTTTCAAAGATAAATGCGTTACCACATTTGTCCCCTAAAAATTTTGGTCGTCAAATTAATTATTCAAATATTTGCTGTCTTTTATTAGTTCTACAAAGATTTTGTTAACACATGATTTCCTTAAAAAAATATTCATCATTTATTTCTTTCACAAGGATGAATATGCTAATCTTTCAAATATTTGAATGATTAATTTGGTAACTGGTTAGATCTCGAGGGACTAATTTGGCAAAAAAATTAAACATATGCACTGCTGCTTAGAAAAATATTAATATTTTCATTGAATTAAGGAAGACCGCATATCTTTAACTACTTTTAGATACATTAATTTCAAATGGTGAATTTCCAGTATTGAGTTCTTGTAGCATACATTGATTGTTTGTTTAACTATTTTCCTTAATACTTTTACATCCGATTTGCGTCTCCTCCACTCTATTAGATCTGTCAAACACGAGAGCCAAGTGATGCCTTTTCATTTCTTAAATTATGATAGAATATTACTACTTTGGCTGGATCTTTAAAATGTGATAGGCATAGTCTCTAAATGGGAAGATTTTAATATTATTGTGTTTTTTTTTTTTGTATAATTTTTTAATGGAAGAGGCATTCTCATTCTTTGTTCTTTCTGAAATAATTCTTTTGCAGGTAAGCAATGAGTATTCACTTGAAAATATTCTGAATCAGGCTGCTATGGAAGACAAAACTGTTATCTTGACTACATTAAATGAAGCATGGGCAGCACCAAATTCAATCGTCGATCTATTCCTTGAGAGCTTTAGAGTTGGAGATCGTACTCGTAGGCTTTTGAATCATTTAGTAATTGTTGCATTAGACCAGAAAGCCTTTATACGTTGTCAGGCAATACACACCTATTGCTATTTGCTTGCCAGTGAAGCCATTGATTTTCATGAAGAGGCATACTTCATGACTCCTCGTTACTTGAAGATGATGTGGAGACGGATTGATTTCCTGCGTTCTGTTCTAGAGTTGGGGTACAATTTTGTGTTCACAGTAAGTATTCAATCACTAACTTTTATCATGTTTACTTGGACTGACTTGTGTAATCCTTGAGATCATGGAAATACTTCCACGCGTTCTGAAGTATGCAAATCATTTAAATTTGCCTTATTTTATATCCAGCTGGTTAGGATAATCTGTATCAGCAAACTGTATCATTGCAGCTATGCATTTTTTTGTTGCTTTTATTGATTTCCTTTCAGAGAACAGATTATTTATTTTTATTTTTTTGGAGAGAAAGAGTTAAATCTAAGATATCTAAATTTTATACTCATGTCCTTTACCAGGATGCTGATATCATGTGGTTTAGAGACCCATTTCCTCGGTTTCACAGGGACGCAGATTTCCAGATAGCATGTGATCATTTCACAGGCAACTTTGATGATGTACAGAACAGACCCAATGGAGGGTTCAACTTCGTAAAGTCCAATAATAGGTCAATTGCGTTTTACAAGTTCTGGTATTCTTCACAAGAAACCTACCCCGGATACCATGATCAGGATGTTCTCAATTTTATCAAGGTTGATCCTTTCATTACTGATTTAGGACTGAAGATGAAATTCTTGGATACAGCTAATTTTGGTGGGCTTTGTGAACCAAGTAAAGATTTAAATAAAGTTTGCACGATGCATGCAAATTGTTGCTATGGTATGGATAGTAAACTACATGATCTTAGAATCATGCTTCAAGATTGGAAATATTATTTGGCCTTAGCTCCAAGTTTGAAGAGATTGTCAATTATTTCCTGGAGGGTACCTCAGAACTGCAGGTTGACCACACACTCAAACTTTCTCATTCAATATTTTGTTTGATTTTGTTCTTTTGATCCATTTCTAGTTACCATTAGTATCTTCTGCTTTGTGCTTTTCCTTTAATTAATTTGTTCTTTCTTTTCAGCCTTGATTCTCTGAAGCATCCTGGTTCACCAGAAAAGAGTGTTCAAGAGAATTGAAATTCTCATTCTTAGATTATGACCTGGAAGTTCAGCCGAAATGCTGCTGGACGAAAGGTTTGGTTTTCTTTTTAGTTAGGTCTGCTACTGTAATCAAACATAATGGTGCTCTGGCATATACAAATTTGAAGAGAGAAAAATTAATTGTGCAAAACCAAGTACTGAAGAATTATCTTAACATTCAAAATCAAATGAGCAATCTGAAAGATATAGCGTTCTCTTCTATTCTTGGTTTCCTTTTCATTGCTCAACTCTGCATCTTGTTTTCCCTCATGCAACACAGAACACAGTAAATTTCAAAATCCAAGCATTATATACTACTTACCTACACATGTTTCTTTGCTTTGTAGTTTGTAGTAATTAGGTTTTAATGAAGTATTTTTTTTGTATGTTTAAGGGGATGTTCGCACGATTGGGTATATTTTACGAGTTCATCTAATCCAACCAAAATGATTAAAGGAAATTGTCTTTTGCATAGTTCTGTTTGTCAATTACACCACTATTTAAATATTTTGTTACTTTGATTTCAAAAATATTCGTATGAATAAAATAATGTTTGAGTCCAGAACACATTTTCAAAAACTATCTTGCAATTAAGTGATTAACAAAACATTTTTCTATAAATATAAAGTTTAATTCTGGAAAAATATATTCAATGCCCTTTCGGAAAATTTATTTTGAAACATTTTAGATACTCTTGGAAATTTACTTTTAGAATTCATTCAAATAATGTAGAATATGTTAAAAGTGTAACTTTTTTACGTTTCAATCAATAATAGATTTCAAATATGATAAGATTCTTGATTTTTGTGTAATTATGTAAAGGTCATATTTAGAGTTTTTTTGAAGAGTTTAACGACTACACATTATTTATATTATTGCAAAAGTTAACAAAGGTATCATTTTTTATAACAAATTATGAAGGGAAACAAAATTATCATATATGATATTTTATAGTTGAATAATAATATAAAAATTATTTAACACTAGTCTATAACCTAGTCTTTTTTACATTAATAATCTATCAAAATTAAACTCGTAATAATTGAATGTTTTGTAAACCACTTTGTTTCGCTTCTTCTCCCAAATTATTATTTTTATTTTCTTCATCCAAATTAAGTATTTTAATATTTTTTCACCCTATTTAACATAAATATTAACTTCTACACAAAATGCATTATGACTATTTTCAGTAAGTAATTTTTTTAATGTTTTCTTTTTTTTTTACCAAAATTATATTATTTTAATGTTTATTCTGATTTTCTATACATCACTTAATTCGTACTTAATATTTTAAAAAAAAAAAAAGGTACATCATTAGTGATTTATATTTCAAATATTTTGTGATATATACAAAGTATAAAAATTATTTAGTTAGCTTTATTTTTTTTAAATATGATTTTTTTTTAATTATAAAAATAAGACAACCTTTTGTAAATATTTAAGTAACAATACACACATACACTTCACAAATGTGTAAGTGATTTGTAAAGTGTTTATAATTTTTTGAATTTTTTAAAACAAAAGCTTAACTAGATAGAGCTTAAAATGAGTATTTAAGAGGTGTAAAGATGGTAGATTTGTAGGAAGAAATTGTGTTATTTTGAAAATGAAAGGAAGAGATAAAGGCATAAAAAGAAACGATGAGAAAGAAGTTGTTATCGAGAAGAGTAGTGAATTAAAGAATTGTTAAACAAAATTAGTGAAATGATTATATATAAGTCAAGTAAGCATCAGATTCGTTGCTAACACATATTCTTTTCCTCCTACACTCCTTCTCATCCTATACATCATATCATCTTTCTCTTATCTCTCTTATCTCTCCAATTTCAAATATTACTTATTATGCACTTTTTTTTTTATTATTTTATCTTTACAATTATAATCATTATTTTTATTATGTTATATATTTGAAAAAGGAAAAATAAAAAACTTAAACAATTAGTTATTGTTTTGTAATAACTAAATATATAAAAAATAATAGAGATAAAAAACTATTTTAAATAAAAAAGTATAAAACAATAAATAATATATATATATATATATATATATTATATTTAGACTTTATAGCTAGCAATGAAATTTGAGGTTTTAAATTCTTTCTTACCAAATAATGAATTATTTCAAGCTTATAGAGTTAGACATACAATGGCAGTGTGATAATAATATGATAGTGGATAATTCAAAATAAAAATCACCATAATAGAGTTTAATAGTATTTTAGAGTTTTAGATTTGAGTCAAACATCTTGAATGTAAAATTAAATATCTATACATAGTCTAATAAAGATATGATAATAAGAGACTTAATACACACAATAACAATATGAGGAATCTAATACAAGTGTTGCATGACCAATATAAAAGAAAATATTCCAAAATTAATGAAATAAATACACAATAATTGACATATTTGTATACAGTGAGATGAAGGTAGAGGAATCTAGGTTGAAGAAGGTATCTAGATTATGACTGCACTTTCAAGCTGCATCTTCATGCCTTTATCAAACAATTAATCTATGATTGTGGAGCTTTGAATTTTGTTAATGAGCATTTTGTTTCCACAATTCAAACGTTTTAAATATCTGGAAAAGTGTTATAGAGTTTGGTGAAGAATTTTCTTTCCCCCAATGAGCTTATTATTGGTAGGGTTAAGTGTTGTTCTTAACTATATACAACAAAAAGTTGACAACATAGCAAAACATGGTGCAAGTGTTCATCGTAAAAAAATGGTGGAAAAGTTTTGTGCTGCTAAAAGTCTTAAAGATTAAAGATAGGAATACAGAATACGTATCTAAATTTTTCTCACTTTTCTTGTGTAGCTTGTGGATTTCTTGAAGCCAAAATGGGATAAAGCAAATTAATGTACGAATAATATGAATGGGAATCACTTGCAACACACAAACAAATAATAATTGGGAATCACTTTCAATGACACTTAGTCAAGTGATTGAAAAGGGCATCTAATAATTCTTCAAATATATGGATTACAACTCACAAAACTTACTATATTTAATCTATAATTTGGATGCAAATTAATCCACATTGCTTAATTACATGATTCAGAAAACTTCAGTTTACCCAAATACCTAATTTTATCTTCAAATCTCCAAACAAAACCTTGATACCCAAATACCTAATTTTATCTTCAAATCTCCAAACAAAACCTTGACTTTTGTGGCAGGGTATCACATTTTTTCATCTAACTTCAACAACTTCTTAGAAATCTCAATTTCTTGGCCCCATTTCGAATCAAAACCATATGTTGGCACCTACATTATTCTAATGATGGCTTCCTAAGAAACACATACAACTATATATGCCCTAGAAAATTGGTGCCTTCCTTTTATATATGAACAAGCCAAAGTGAACTTTTTCTAAAAGTTCTATAATTTTGAATCAGTTAAGCTAATTAAAAATGAGCTTGTTTGTGTAAAATAATTTGACAAAATCAATCCATAAAAATAATTATGTGTGGTTTTAAAATTGTTGGAATTAACAAATATAGTTTGTGATTTATTGAAAAGGTGTTTATCATGTTTTGAAGATAATTGGTGTTCTTGTTTAAGGATAACGTACAGAATAAGAGATATTTGTGTAGTTTTCAATAACAAAATGTGTAAGTATGATTAACACCAAACTCATAATATTGTTCTTTCTTGAAGAATTTTGTTTAAAATGTGGAAAGATGCAGAAATTATTTTACTTTTGTTGAATGGATGATGATGAGGATTGAGAAGATTGGTGAATCCAATTTCAAAAAGTATATTTTAACATTGGAAAAAAACGCGTTTTAGATTGGAAAGAAAACCTAGTGTTCATTGAATGAAAATTATCACACATATTTAAGTTTGAGATAAATTTGTTCTTAGGTATACATGTAATTTTTAGTTTATTTTCTCATTATTAATTATGATTTTAAATTTAGATATTAATATGTGAATATGAAGATGATATGTCTTTTTAATTCAATTAGTTTATTTATGTAATTTTTATTTCAATTAAAAATCTTATTTGAATAAACTTATTTGAACATAAGTAAAATTTAACTCTTTTTATCCTATTTAACAATAACATAATCTCAAAAATATATTTTAATTAATTGAAATTATATTTTCAATGAATTCTTTATTTTTGAAATCAAGTTTCAATAAAAAAAAAAAAAACTTTAACATGATTATATAGTATTAAAGGATGTTAATGAACATTCTTAAACAACATAAGAATTAGATAAATTTGTATATATTTAAGTTCAAATGGAATATAAAATAACTTGTCATCCTCAAGAACCAAAGTATATAACTATTTTTTCTTAATTAATGGTTGAATTCATTCTATCATGCAACAATTTTTTTTTGTAAAACCAGAAAAACAAACTGAAAAAGACTGACATAATATTTTAACAGATAAGCATTGGAGGGGTCCATAGACAGAAGAAAGAGGAGATGTTACAGAGTAGCAGAAGGTGGCACAAGCATCATGCATAAACAAAAAGGTTAATAGTACTTCCATTCCATATACACATATTCATGTCTCACACACATGCAAGATGCTTTGATGCATGGCATCTTCTTAATTTCAACAATTAGGTCTTCAATTTTCCAAAGATATGAACAGTGCAATCAACTTTATGTACCCAAATTTATATATATATTCTCCACAAGGTGTGGCCATTTGTTCTACACCACTCACTGAATTGAAAAGAGAGAGAGGGTTATTGGTAGCAGCAAATATTAATCCATATATGATGATGAAGAGTCTGAGGCAAGTGAAGAAAACCAAAAGCTATAGGCTTGAAAAGTGTTCACCAACAATGGAACACCACCAATTCACAGCCCCTGGTGAGCAATATTCCACAAGCTATGTGACCAAAAAGTCCCCTCCTCCACCTGTGGAGTTCCCAACCTCTCCACAACTCATATTTGGGGAAGAAATTCTTCACTTCAGCCACCCTCAGCACCCTCTATCAATGGTGGATCTCCCTGACCTCTTCAACTGTGTAGGGTGCAAGGAATATGGGTCTGGAAAGAGGTTTGTTTGCCAGCAATGTGACTTTCAGATGCATGACTTCTGTGCCTTGGCTCCTCCTGCTCTCAAGGCACACCCCATCCACTCACAACACTCTCTCTTGTTCCATTCCAAACCAGGTAACACACCTTACCTTCTTCATCTATGGTTAGATTTCATTCTCTCAGGGAAAATCTTACATTTAGATCGAACTATGTCTTTTGAGTTGATTTTAAACGTGAATTAAATACCATAATCTTTTCTATATTTATTATATCTACTCAACTAATTCGTTCAAAATAAATTACTGAAGTAATTCATTTTGAACGTGAATTAGATATTATAATCATTTTCTATATTTATTGTATCTACTGAAGTAATTCATTTTGAACGTGAATTAGATACTATAATTATTTTCTATATTTATATCTACTGTATCTACTAAACTGATTCTTTCAAAATTATTGAAGTAATTCATTTTGAACGTGAATTAGATACCATAATCACTTTTTATATTTATTTTCATCTCTACATATATGATTTCATTTCATTGACCATTGATTTTGTGACAGGGAAAAGTGGGATGGGAGGGAAATCCAAGTGCGACGTCTGTGGGAAGCCGACGAAGGGCTTTGCCTTCCTCTGCACGGCATGCGCCTTCCAGATGCATCCCTGCTGCGCCATGCTCAACACCGAGATCGACTTCCCGCCACATCCACACCCTCTCAAGATCCTCCCCACGACCTCCTCCGCCGCCCCGGACTCCGCCTCCTTCGTCTGCGGAGAGTGCAAGAAGCGGAGGTCCGGCAAGGTGTACCGCTGCACCGTCTGCGAGTACCACCTCCACGCGGCCTGTGCCAAGACCAAGATCAACGGCCTCCTCGCCAACGGCATCAAGCCGCCGCAGAAGCCGAGCGTACTCGCCGCGGCCGCACGTGTGGCCTCCCAGGTGGTGATTGAGTTCATCGGCGGACTCGTTGAGGGCATCGGAGAAAGCGTGGGGGATGTGCTTGTGCAGAACATTGCCAAGGGAAACGCTGCTTCCCCCGCTAATGTTAGCCCCAAACCACGTTTCAAATAATCCTTCTCACTCCTAAAACTATTGTTAGTATCCTCTTTTATCAACACACTTTTCATTCTCATTTGTCTAAATTTATGTCAATTCTACCAAGGATTCAAAATTCTATATCCAATAAGGGTTGTTTTTAGATCACAACACCCCCATGATAATAACAGGTGTAATAGAATCTTCTGTTAAGAATTCGATTCATGTTAAACATTTGCATGTAAACCAAACAATAGAAAAGACTATTGTATAGGTAACATTCTTTTCTCATTTGAAGATAGTTTTTATCTTTGATTCTTAAAATCTTCATTTATTGACTTTACATTTTGTAAACACTCAAACTTCAATCCATGTATCTTTAGCTGACAAGAGTTTGACATGCATGACGAGTGATGAAAGTTTGAATATTTACAAAATAAAGTAATAAGGACAAAATCTATTGGGGGTGAAGCATATCATAACAGTTAAAAAGTGAGTCGTGTATATAGTGAAACCTTGATTAAGATTATCTAAATAAGAGAAAGTGGGTAAAAAATTGTGTTCTGACATTTCTGGTATACATTGTTTCAGGGATGAATCTTTTTCAAGTTTCCTCTGGGACGTTTGGGAAAGAAAAAGGCACAGAAGAAAATATGTGTT
The DNA here is from genome assembly GCA_016859785.1 of Macrotyloma uniflorum. Taxonomy (NCBI): domain Eukaryota; kingdom Viridiplantae; phylum Streptophyta; class Magnoliopsida; order Fabales; family Fabaceae; genus Macrotyloma; species Macrotyloma uniflorum. The sequence goes on along the minus strand of BDMB01000045.1, from coordinate 995,934 downwards.
ACTATATTTGATGTTCTATATTGTGTCTACCTCCTGAATGTAAAAGTGGAAAAGAGAGAGGATCGATTCCTAATTACTCCCTCTGTGGGAGCACTCTAGTGAGGTGAATCTATGGTGGTGTTAGGTCCATTCAACGTAAAAAAGAACTGTATAGCATTGATTCTGCAACTAGTGTTTAATTATATTGTTGATTTTGTGTATATTTTGTTCTTGGTTTGAGGGAGTTGTAAAAGGTGGCTAGGCTAGTGTTCCATATATATATAAGTTCTTTCTTTTTATGTAAATTGAAGTGTTGGTTTATATGTGTGTAAATCATAAGATTTCATATATAAATATAGCATGATATGTCATTTTTATTATATCATTAGAGTAATGATTTTGGACATACTATTTAGACTAAGGAAAAATCATTAGAGTAAAAGAGGTAGTCCTACCTTTATACAAATGCTTCACCAAATTAATAGGTTTTCCTAACCCTATCACCAAAAACTTTAATCAATTGCTAAGAACAGAAAGCACCATCACTCATAATGAATCATATATTAATATATTATCCATCCAAAATATTGTCAGTGACTTTCCTCCAACTTGTTAATTATATACAATGTTATCTCCACACCAAAGCAAGCATAAATTGTTTAGAAAATAGAATAATATAATTACATATTTTGAAGAATGCATGCATGCTGGGTTAAAGAATATATGTCTTTAGGATTCACCTTTTCTGCAAATTGACCTTTCATGGAATTCTACCTTGAAATACCTTCCATGAAAGTGTTGTCACTTTCATTGAGTCAGTTGCATCTGACCAACATTCCTACTTCTAAATCCACTATCCCTGTGTAGATTTTAGATAGTAAACTAATAGCATGTGTTGTTATCCATTGTCACTTATTTTCTTCATCTTTTCTATCAACAATTAAGTGTTTTAAACATGTAAAGATGTTTGTTTTTTTATGATTGTGTGTAGGAAGAAGATTTGTTAAAAGAAGTAAAACTCACACTTCAAAGATTTAGTCTAATGTTTTTCAATTTTGGAATTAGTAAAAAAATATTGTTGATCATTTAGCTCCACTGAGATGTTAATCCTAAGTTTTTCATTTACCATTTTTTTTTTTCATTCAAGCAATTATAAGTGGTCATTATGTGAACTTAAAATTGTATCACCACTAGATAAATTACGCCACTTTTTAAAATCAATTATTAACTAATTGTTTCGATAAAAAAAAACCTATTTTTTGTAAATTGAATGAAAATTTTTAAGTTGGTTAACAAATTTAACATGTACATTATGTAATTAGATTGATGTTGTCAAATCAAAATTTTAGATTTAAATAAAACTTATTATATTTATGTATTTTTCTAATCCAAATCAATCCGAAATTTTATAATTTAAATTATTTTAGTTTATCCGGATCCGTGGTTACTTTATGGTTAAAATAAATGTATTAGGTTTAGGTTTAATGTTCCTGTTATCATTGTACACAAGAAAAAAAAAATGAATAAATAAGCATATTAATATCATAAATAATTACTATAAAACATGTCATTAATTTTAAAATATTGTTTTATTCGGGTCCAAATAAGTTCAAAATCTATATGATGATATATGCTACAGGAGTGAAATGATGTGGTTGGCGAACTAATAAAAATATATAACTCACCATTTAAAACATTTAGCCACAATTGTATATATTGTATTGAATTACTTGCTTGAACTTCCACTAGTTTCATAATGAGAAACATCACAAAAAAAAAATCTATATCCTCCTAGTTAAATGTAATAATGGTTCTGCATAATGCAGAGAAGACAACAATATGAAGTGTTCCCGTATATATACAAATAGAATGTTACCTAAAAGATAAAACTATTCTAAAAGATAAACTAATATTGTCTAAGAAAAAAGACAAATTAATCTTAGTTGAGAGATAAAAGATATATCTAATCTCTCTGTAAACTACTTAACTACATCAGTTACCAGTAGTCACCGCAGGAGCAAACGCCATGCCGAAAATGATGGAACCGATTTATATCTCTGATAACTATTTCTCGCTGCACAATTTTTGATATCAACTTTATAACGGTATGACAATCTACACAAATCCGAAGATTTTTAATGATACGAATAGAACATGCAGGTGGAACTTTAATCAATCCAAAAGCCAGTGCCAGTCTTTCACTGTGCGCCCACAAAAGACGTTCCTTTTCATCATCCTCCACATCAAGCAAAACGACACTGCAATCAGGAACATACCCTGCATCCCTGGTTTTTTTGTTTAACCATTCAAGCATTGCAAATATTAGTTTAATTTCAGGATGAGAGGTGTCTCCTACAGTGAAATAGTGAACTACACCTTGGTTCTCAACCCAGCTTAATCCTGGTTCCTTTTTCACTTTTTTCTTTTTCATGGTTTTTCTAACAGAAGCGACGTTGTCCCATCTCCTTGCAGTGGCATACATGTTTGACAGAAGTACGTGAGTGGCGTCATCATGGGGCTCCATCTCAAGTACATGCTGTGCACAAACTTTACCTAGATCAAGATTCTTATGGATAACACAAGCGCCAAGCAGTGCACGCCACAACATAACACTGGGCTGACATGGAATTTCTCCAATGAGGTTAACTGCTTCATCAAATTGGCCTAATCTTCCAAGAAGCCAAACCATGCAAGTATAATGTTCTATACATGGTTCAATGCCATAGTCCTGTAACATTGACCTAAAATGAGTTCGTCCTTGGTCTAACAACCCTGCATTGCTACAAGCAGAAAGGACACCAACAAAAGTGAGCTTACTTGGTTTACAATTGGTCTTTTGCATCATGTCAAATAAGTTTAGAGCCTCCATACCCAAGCCATGAATAGAATATCCACAGATGATAGCATTCCACGAAACTTCATCTCGTTTATTCATCTTATCAAATGTTAGCCGGGCATCATCAATTCTACCACATTTAGCATACATGTCTATCAAAGAATTTGCAACTACACTATCCTTGTTATACATGGTTTTGACAGTTAAGGAATGAATTTGACGCCCTGGCTCTAAAGCCACTAAACTGGCAGAGGCACGCAGAACACTTGAGTATGTCACTTCTGTGGGCTGAATATCATATCCAAGCATGTTTGAAAATAAATTTAATGCTTTCTCCCCATCCCCTAACTGAACATAACCAACAATTATAGTATTCCAAGTTACCTCGTTTTTCTCTCCCAATCCCGTGAATAATTTCACGGAGTTCTCAATTTCACCACACTTGGCATAAACATCCATGAGGACATTTGACACAAACACATTTGAGTCAAGACCAAATTTCAGTACAGAAGCATGAATTTGCTTTCCCAAATTCAATGAAACCAGAGATGCACAAGCTTGCAGCACACTAGCAAAAGTAAAATTATTAGGGACAACATATGATTGCCTCATGCGACGAAACAAGTCCAAAGCCTCCCTACTTTTGTCACTTTGAGCATACCGCGCTATCATGAGACTCCATGGAATAAGATCATCTTTCGGCATTTCCTCGAAAAACTGCTGGGCCTCAGCAATCTCTCCAGACTTGGCGTACAATTCAAGCAGTGCAGTACCAACATAAAGATCCCTATCATAACACGCTTTCAAAGCACATCCATGAAAACTTTTCCCAACCTCAAATGCTTCTAGACCAAGACAGGACTTAAGTGCAGCAGAAATGGTAAAATTGTTTGGTCTATACCCCATAATCCTCATCTGGCAGAAAAGAAGCAATGCATCCTCATGGCAATAGTTCTCAGCATAGGAAGCTACCATTCCAGTCCAAGACACCATGTCCTTACAACAAATGCCATCGAAAACTTCACGCGCAGCATCAACATTTCCACAGACAGAATAGGCATCAATTAGTGAGGTCCCAACATACGCATCAGTGTGGTGACCAAGCTTATAAACATATGCATGCACACACCAACATATATCAGCCAAATCCATTCTTACCAGCAACTTGAGAAGAGTCGTGAAAACAAACTCGTTCACCTCGTATCCCTCTCTGAACAACCTGTGTTCACCAATTAGATTGGATCAACTTTGAAGTGAAAAATCATAACAATCAATCACTCCAGTTTTCTTAATCGTCTAATTGGTTTAGTTCAAATTTAAATTTGATCCAATTCAATCCATATAGCATTTGGATTGCAAATATCAGGATTTTTTGTGGGTGAACCAGGGTCCCACGGTCCGGAGCCAAGGGCTAATCCCTTGAGATATTAAGATTCATTTAACGGGTTAACCTCTCCCAATAAATGTTTTTCTATACACACATACCAGAGATCGAACCTAACTGACAATGTCACTCCAAGTATCTCATCCTCTAGAAGTCATTATATATCCCATAGGAGTATAACATTTTTAAATATATACTATTAAAATAAACTTATCCAGTTTCATAGTGATATTTATAGTCACACTCAAATAATTACTAAAAATTATCAATAATCAAATATATTCTTATAAATAAACATAAATTATAATAACAAGTTATGGGTCTGAGTGGTTTTCGACTGAGATTAATCATCAACAAATAAATGATAATTCACACAAATAACATGATTAAAAAAAATATTTGAAATCCAATGCAGTGCACAAAAAAAGAAAAAGAAAAAGAAAAAGTGGGATCCTGTATTTTTTTATTGGAATGGTTTATGAAGGACCCAACTAGCAAGTAGCTAAGTGCCTAACTGGTAACTAACTAACTAAAGAGAAGTTGGAATTGTGAAGACGCATACCTGAGAATCAAGTGAAGGGCGTGATGAAATTGGCCTGAACGGGAGAAGCCCTGAGCCAAGGTAACGAAAGAGGCCGTGTTAATGAGGGGCATTTCGTCGAACAGTTTGGAGGCGTCATCGAAGGAGTGGAAATGAACGTAAGTGTGGAGAAGAACGTTTTGGGCGAACAGGTCCAAAGGGGCACCTCGCTTGAGAATGTGGCAATGGAGGCTCTTGCCTGAGTTGGGGTGGCAGTTTTTGATTGCTTGTTGGAGCATGGTGGCGTAGGAATGGGAATCGAACACATCTTGTTGATAGAAATGAGTGGAATAGAAGCATGGAGTGATGATTTTGGTCTTGCAATGTGCTGCCACAAGCCTCAGTAGCTTTGTATCACACAGTGATCTGAACATGAAGAACTCTGCAACTTCACTCCTCACTCCTCGCTCTCCATTCTTTTCTTCTTCCCTCCTCGCGCCAAAAAAAACTCAACCTTTAACACTTTTCTTTTTATACCTAAGAATTCAACATCAGTTTTCTTTTTTATTTTAACAGTTTATTACAGAATCTATTTTATTTATTTTATTTTATTGCACATTTTAATATTCAATCATTGCTATTTTGCAAATTTTATCAGTTACCTTTTTTTCCCCATGTATTCAATTTCCGTATATTTCATCTTCCAATTTTCTTTTGTCATATTTTATCATTGCATTTTTTTTTAATTTAAATAATTTTTTAAAAATAAAAATTGGTTTATGAAATTATGAGTATTCATAAAGTTAGGTTAGTCTAATTAATTTATTGAGTTATAATCACTCATTTTAAAAAATATATATATATCATACTTATTTTTAAAATTACTTTAGAATAATTAATTTTATTTAAATAATAAAAATTGTATTTTTAAACTGTAAATATAAATTTTTTTTATGCATGATACGAAAACTCCATCATTTTATAAATGAAAATGTTAAAGTTCCTCACTTTTATTAAAATTAGTTACCTAAACATATATTTTTCTGGATCATATACGTCTAACATAAAAATATTTGAACAATTTCATTGATATAGGATTTAGGATTTTATTTATTTATTGTGATAATTTTTGTAAAATGGCGTTTTAACTCACTTATGTGTTCTATTATGATGAAGATTCATAAAAAATTAGGTTAATTATTGGAGTATAGTGGTAAGGACTTTTGTGTTTAAGAAAACATATTAATATTTAATTCTTTGTTTAATTTGATGGAGAGAAAATGAGGAATGAAAAAACAAATAGAACAAATGTGAGTGAAAAATGAAATTGTTTACTTTAATGATAAGAAAGTTAAAATAAATGAAATATTTATAGATATATGTGATTGAATGATGAAAGTTGGTAAGTGATTTTTTCTAAGGGGTTAATAGAGAAAATTTTAAAAAATGATATTTTAAAATAAAATAATATTATTATTAATTACAATTTAATAAATATTTAAAAATAATATTATACAATAAAATAAATTAAATATAACACAAAATTTGACATGGAAAAAAACTCAATTCTTAATAAAAAAAAATAAATCGTTCATATATTTAACTGGACTAAAATTATCAACTAATAATTATAATAAGATTAATAAACTTATTTTCATAAGCAATAATTATAATAAATTATTTTCTTTCGTTAATAGCATACATTCCAGAAACTATTCTTTTTGTTTTAATAATCTTTGTTAGTTTCAAGTTTTTTCAAATTAAGACTAAAACATCTCTTTAAGTTTACTAAAATTATTTTACCTTTTTAATAAATATATTATTTTTATCTATTATAAATATAAATACTAATGTAATTTATTTGAAGGTAAAATAATAAAAAATGATTATATTTAATTAAAAAATAACAACATAGGTAGATTATTTAATAAAAAATAAAACTGTAATCATTTTCAAATAAATAAAATATTAAATGACATATTTACACTTACAAATCTTTCCAATTCTTCTCATATTAAGGATGATTCTTTTCTTAAATTGTTTCTCTCGTAATCATCTCAAATCAACATAACCAAAATTCTAAAATGATCTCAAATTAACACAATTCGTGTAATAGTAAATTATTGATACCAAATAAAGTATAGGTTTTGTTTGTTTTTAAGAATGAAAAAAATAAAAAGGTGAAAGGATTTACAGATACGGACAATTTTCAAAACATAAAATTTACGAATATTGAGAAAATAAAAACAACCTTTTTTTTCTTTACTTATAAATAAGATTTGAAAATAAATTGTTTAAAAAAATTATTAATATTTTTACATTATTATAATAATAAATAATTAATAATAATATTAAAAGAATTAATAATAATAATAATATTTTTTCTTGTTATAATACTAATAAATAATTAAAAATTAATACATAAAAAAATTAAAATTATTTTATTTTTTATTTTTATTTAATCTTTTCTTAATTTAAATAATCTTATTTTTGTATTTTAATTCATCTTTCTTTTTTTTTCATAAAAGCACGGTGAGATTGAATACGTGTACTTTGTCAATATTGATAGTACCATGTATCTTTCTGTAAAACAACATCATTCACGAGAAAGAGAAAGTTATTGATACTTTTTATTTAAATGTTGGGGACATATAACAATAAAAGGAATCAATAAATTACATATTTAAAAGTGTTTTGCCTCTTTTAAATAAAGAGTTTGGCTTTGGAAATCATTGCAAATGCCATTAATAATTATATTCATTGTTTTTAGGCCTAAGACAGAATGCAAATATGTTGAGGAACATGTGGTAGTTGTCCACTAATGAACATGCATGGTTACAGTCTCCAAATTGAAATCTGTTACCTCTTATGGCATGTTTGGATTTATGTATCTGGCATCCATGTTTTCATGTGAAATCATGTGAAACATATGAAGCCTTAAAGCAATTCTCTATTTCAGACAATCAGTCCAAACACGCTGTTTGTGAACTTTGCATAAACAAGGTCCAAGATTTGCTATTAGTCACTATCAATTCAATCAACAGTCTACAAATTATGGAACAAGTATGAAGCCACCTATTATTACTAAAAAAAAAATATACCAACCTAAACAAATGCAATCAAGTGGAAATCTCACATTCAGAAACATGCATACGTTGTTATTACTTGAATGTTTTAGATTAAAAAAAATTACATATTAAAACTAATTATAATTTAAGTTTTACAATAAATCAAATTTCACAATAAGTTAAATTTATTTTTGTTATATATGTAGTACAAATTTGCATAAGTATTAGCTAAATAGAATTTAGAAAGAAAAAAAAATTAGAGATAGGATTAAGTCTTGTTTTGAAAAATCGTGTTTAGAAACAAGATTGTAATGTGAATGAATACATCCCGTTCAAACCATATTATACCATTTTATATGACTTAAGTGTATTTTAAAATGATTTTTGTTTTTTTCTCTTAGAAGTCATGGATGGGCACAGGAGGAAGCAACAGTTAAGAGCAGCGACAAAAAGTAACCGTTCATTTGAACGATGACTTTGACTTAATGTAAGGACTACATATGCTTATTCATTATAATTGCACATTCGTGTGGATTTATGGATTTTGCTATCAAAATGAAATGATGGGTTAACATGGTGGTTGTGTATTTATTTTCATGATTGATATTTTTTGTTTTTTGAAGAGGGTTTGATGTTAAGTATTTCTCCATTGTTTGAAAACACTATTTACCAGATTTGTACTTTTAGAGAAAAAAATGCATTCATGTAAATTACGCATACAAATTTACACCACATAAAAAAAAAAAAAAACTGATAAACCGATGGGACCTTAATTTCACAGCATGTGCCACTGTCCAAAAAATTGGTCAAAGAAGGACATTCCTAAAAGGACTGGGAGGTAAAGTGTTAGGAACCCATCACATGGACCATGTCCATCCAAGACTTCAATAGTGTAACGGTTTTACGCGTTTCTCACTTTTCAAGACACGTTTCGTAGAACGCCAACCCACTCTCATGGATCGTTTGGCCTAAATTCTGCTTCAAACAGTTTCTGAAATCTATGCTTATAGTAAAGCCCCGTGTTATCAGTTAATTTAATCTCACCCAACATCAACGAGTCAGAAAAGAAACACTACATAAAATAAAATAAAAACCTCTTTAGACAAGTAAAGCATACCACTATCTTGAATGTCCAGCACTGAAAGGATGATGTAGACTGGAGAGGATACATCCGCATACGAACCCAAACAATCTAGAATCTCGGAACAAATTGAAAACGAATCTGAAACGTCAATTAAATTAGATATAACTTCAAATATGTTACAATTTTTTTATCATATAATATGGTCAGCCCTATGATTAGTAACCTCAAATCAAACTTTACAATATCGAAACTTATGCATCAGAATAACTTGGACTTGTAATTTTGACTTAAAATAACAGAACAATTAAAAGGAAAAATAAAAAGCATGGAACTTTTCGTGGTTTACCACTGGAAAGGAGGCAATGAACCCCCAAGTATTATTGACCTCATCAACATCCACCAACATTTTCTCACCACAGTTCTCTTTATTCCGAATGCTTACTGCTTTCATAATTGTTTGTGCTTGTGGCCAGATTCACCATTCGATTCCAACTTTAAATTGGGATGCCAAGTTTTTTATCTGGCCAAAAAAGCTGAAGATTTCTCTAACTCCGAATTTTCGATACCAGCAGATAAACATTCAGGTATAGCTATAGCTTGTCATGTCCTTAAAACTCAGCATTAAAGAAAAGATGCAGCATTAAAGTCAGAATCTATAGACAAGGCAACCCTACTTTGTTGGTTCTCCCGGATATGCCAAAGATCTCCACAACAACTCTGAATCACCACACGATATGTTTACATTGGGCTCTTATCACAAAATCCCGCATTTTCCCACAGAAGCAGTTCTGCCATGACAGGGGAAAATGTAATTGGGTTTCCCGCCTTCGATTTCCTTTCTATCCCAATCTCCAAATACCAATAGCATTACATTGTACCATAATCAAGATTTTCCCAACTGAAGGGAGCAACTGAGCCTACGAAAGGGCGTCCTCGGAAGAACACACAAACACATACACAAACTGCAGCAACGGCTAGCATTGAATAAATGAAGGGGCGGTGAAGCAAGCCCTGTGAACCTGGAACTCTTCTGTAGTAGTGAATTTCTGCAGTCGCACACTTGGCACAAGAACTCTGACCTCGTTTGAGTACGTTACTTTGCTTTTGCTTAAGCTCCACCCTCGGTGACGGTTGCTCCATCTCATTCTCAATTGTTACTGAAATTTCACTATTTCGCCTATCAGCAAGTTTACGGGCAACCAGCACATTATAAGAGTTATTATTCCTCATCATGGCATAGGCAAGTGGAGTCTGCCCATTAGCATCCACAAGGGATTCCCAGCACTTCAACCCAATCTGTAGCAGCACAAGAACACAAGTTAAAAACAAAATACAAGGAATGGAGGACAAGAAATACAATCATACAGTTGAGCTACGGGCGAAAAGAATGCTAAAGTACAAACAATACGTTAATTCAACTATTTTATATTTTATTCTTCAATCTGCCATCTCCCCCTGCCCCCTTTCCTAAAAGCAAGAAAAAAACAAACACGTAACCAGGAGAGACACATCAAAGCAAGAGAAATATGCATTTACTCGAGGTCCAAAATAGAAAATCCCCAGTATAACCTGCCATCCAGGAAGAGAGCAAGTGATATTAACCCAAAATAACTACCACAGGAACCTTTCTATCTGTGTAACCCAATTAATCATTTTTCCCCTTTCTGTTACTTGGAAGAAAATATATTATGAGTGTCATTTTTCAATAAGGTATAGCAAGAGTACATCGAAAAATTTTACCTCCTGTGGGTCACTTGTTAAAGAGTTGACAACACTCTCACAACCAGATGTGCATGCTGCCAAGTGCAAGGGTGTAATACCAGCAGGACCCTCAAGATTCGGAGGAAATACATATTTCCTGGATGTATTATTTTTGTTCGGTAAAGAATAGTGGATCAGCAAATCAATCATGTCTATACACTTTCTTTTCACAGCTCTATTTAAGAGTTGGATTGAATTCAACATCTTCACCGACTCTGTTGACAACCATTCCCCTTGCAGGTGTTTATCAACCAGCACATCCAGAAGGGTTTTGACTAACATGCAACAGTTTCTTTCCACCGCAAATGTGAGTACAAATTTGAACCTGTCAAGTGAATAATATGGAACCTCATGAACATATGAGAATCTTCCTCTTTGAAACAACCAGCCAAGCTCATTCAGAAAGTGCAAAGCCTCCTCCCTTGATCTCGGCCTTCCAAAATGATGTTCATGCTCCTCTGAAATGGCATCACATATTTTTTCCTCCTCATCAAATTCAGACTCAAGTGATCTCAATTCCTTGCAAACGGTCTCATCAGCTATTATCACTGGAAAACTGTTACCCTTGAAACCATTCTCAATCTGATCATAAATATAAATCAGACTTGATATTAGCATACATCACATTCACACATAAAAGAGGCTACAGACATGCATCTGTCTGCAAGTGCACAGAGTTTGGTATAGTAATAAAATGCAATATTATAGAACGTAGAAATATACCTCAATAAAAAAGCGACCCACAACACCAGGCGATACATCCTGAACTTTAAAACCACTCAACTTTATCTTATCATACATCACACCAGGATATGCAGATCCGATGACTTCTGCTGATGTGTAAGAGCCAGTACCTGTACAGTGAATCCTGCAAAAATTAGGGACAAACATTAGGCAAATAGACCAGAAAGAAGCACATCACAATATCCAAACAAGGGGAAATTCTTTACTGACTTTGTGCCAGGAGTTGACAGGTTTCTACCCTTCAATGAAATAGAGGTGTCCTGTCCACTAACAATTGCCAAAGGGGAAACAGATATCAATTCTGGCGACTTCCATGTTCTCCACGGTTTGCACATGCGTATCTTCCCTGGAATTTCAAGATAAAAAAGGATCTAATTCAACTCCTTAATAAGAAAATTCCAGCTATACCCAATTTATGAAAGAAAACAATAATCCCAAGAGCAAAGCACTGAACATAATAATATTCCATCTAAAATGAGAAAAGCTAAACCAGTCACAGATCAGGACTAGTTATGATGCTCACCATCTTTATGTGAAGCTAACTGACTGCCAGAATGTACTAGAAACCTTCCGTTTCTCCAAAAGTCAGAATCTGAATTTTGAATTAAAGAATGAACATGTTGGAGGAAGTTGTCCTCTAGCTGCGAAAAAACACAACATGGAAGCAATCAGCAAGATAGAATCATAAAAGCAGCAAATGTACATAACAGTAGTTCCCTTACTTTCTCCCATGCAGCAGAAGACATTGAAGCATAAAGTGATAGGACCACACAACCAGGCCGTATGTAGCTCTCCATGTCTGATGGCCTATTAGAAAGCCAATTGTAAATCTAGAAAGAAAAAAAAGTTATTTACATCATCAGATATTCACATTTGACAGGATATTTCGTTAATAAAAATAACTTCACCGTGTCAAATTTTAAAGCAAAGTGCAAGCACCTGTGCTCGCAATGTTCCTGGGAAATGGCTGGGATGCTTGTCAAATAGTTTAAACATTATTCTCCCAGTGCGATCCTGTTGGAAAACCACAAAATACATCCAATCCAAGAAGATTATTTACCTAAGTAAGCTTAAAGACAATACAGATAAAGCAAAGTACAATTAATTAAAAAATAAAGACGGGGGTTGTAAAAATCCAAACCAACTACCTGTGCTTCAGAATTCAAACTGGGAGGTGAATGATCAGAGCCCGAAGATGTATACTCAGCTTGAAATGGAACACTTTGAAGCCAACTAGGTTGTTGGATCCTGTTATTTGACCCTTTAAATAGATCAAGAGAGATATTACAACTATGACTTTGGCTAGCTTCCTTGTTTGAATTAACTCCTCTTCCAGAGGATATGCTCTCTGGCTTCAGATCTCTAGCACCACCCTGCAAATCAAACTGCATCTCCATAACAGGAGGAGAAGACGATGGTGACCTCTCTTCAGCAGGGTTACTACTGTCAGAGGAGAAATACTTTCTCGAAGATGCTAGTTTAGGCAAGCTGTCCTCTTCCGGAGAGGAGCTAAAGAGTTGCAGCGGTAAATTGACTCGAACTTCCTCCTGGCAGTCTGAATCTTCAACTGGAGACTGGGAACTGCTACTGCTTCTTTCTCCGCCAACTGAAAAGAAGTGCTGTTGTCTTGTCTGATCAGCACTACTCCTAGACTTGACACTGCCACCATCACTGCTGCAGCTTCGATTTTGAGAGGGTGATGCATTGGAGTCGGGGCCAGACCCAGAGAGAGTGGTGGAAAGAACAGCAAGCAAGTCCATAGTTAGTGGGGCAGCCGGGGTGTGGTTCAGTTGGTCATGATGATGATAGGAGGATGGTGTCTGCGATTGTACATGATCTTTTTTCCCATTGACATTACCAGCATCCAGCAACTTGGTTGCAAGATCCGCAGGCAAAGGTATCCTATTGAGAATCTGAACAAGCTGCTCTCTATCCGGAACTTGTGATCTTTTTTCTTCAAATTTTCCTACACGTGACAATCATCACAACCCAAACAAACTTAGTGCTTACACTAGAAACAAAAAACCCTAATTAACAAGGGTATGCTGGCTTTTTATTATTTTCCAGATAAAAAATCCACTATTTCTGAAATTAATTGCTTTTATTTTTTCATATTTTCTTTCAAAAAATTAAACATAATAATTATTTTGAAATAATTTTCATATCAGTTTATTTTGTGAAAAAAAAAATTGTTTTGTTTTCTTAATTAGTAGAGACGTGCGGCTTTTAAAAGAAAAAAACAATCACGGTTAACTCTACAAAAATAAACAATTATTGATCAGTTTTTAGATTAATCAGCTAATATTCGGAAAAAAATATGGTTATATTTATTTAGGTAAAATTTGTTTAGATCCCTCAATTTTCAATCAAAATCCACCATATTCCACATGCTTGATTACCTTAGACCAAAATCAATGAATTTACTTTTCGTAATTAATGAATTAGTCTCTTTTTATGAAACTTAGATCCTAGGGCGAGGACCGAAATCCACCAATTACAGAAAGAAAAGACCTAAATAATTGTTTTTAATGCCTCGTAGAATTAAATTTGACTGAATACGGAGTAATTTCACCCTAATGTAATGATTTCTCATAGATTCTGGATAAATCTAAATATATATGAAATAAACAAATCCTCTTTCAATATGTAGTAGTTATTATCATTATTTTTCGAATTGAGTTGAACTAGAATTGACTTATTTAAAACAAAGAAATATAAATTAATTAGTTAATTAAACTAAAATTGAATTTGAACAATTCTTACCCTGGGAAGCTCCAGCTATTGCAGTCAACAAGTTGAAGATTTCCAAATTCGCAGCAGCGGCGGCGGCGGCAGGGGCAGGAGTGGCGGAAGTGACATCCTCCGGTTGCGTTTTCCTCCGGCGGCGATTATGTCCGGCGAGTCTCCGGCGGCAGCTCCGTTTCCCCTCGTCAAACTCGGACAACGGATGAAACCTACTACACTGCTGACAAAACCTTTGCATTTGGTTAGCGAGAAGCGCCTTGGAGGCTTTGCTATGAGCCTCGCACACTTTGTGCCTCCGGTGATAGTCCTTGGCCTTGGACAGATCCTCCCTACAGTTATCCACCTGACACATCGGATACGACGCCGTTCCAGGCGACCCCGACCGTACTCTCTTGTTAGCGCCGCCGCTCACTCTCCCGGCGAGGTTGAGCTGCAGAGGAGGCACCGGCGCGACGCTCTCCTCCTCGAAAACGACGTGGTCGCCGGGAGGCTTCCCTGCGAAACGCAGGCTGTCCCAGTCCCACTTCCAGGTGTCGGCGGGAGTTCCCGGACCGACGCCGTACGACAGATCGCGCTTGCGCTGCATCAGAATCGGAGGCGCAGCGACCTTCTCCATTTCCCCTCAAAGAAGAAAGAAAAACAGGAAAAGGATATTGGAAGTGATAAAACAAAATCGCGCTTAACGAAGAGAAAAACCATCCATGAGCAGAGAAAGAAAAACTCAGATCTGAGATAGAAGGAGTGTTTTGATTTCGGTTATTTTGAATTGTGATTTGTTAGCTTTAGGTTTGTTTCTTGCAAGGGTTGTATTGTGGGTGTGAAGATTGTGTTGTATCGTTGAAGTGTTTGTTGGGGATGGGAGTGGCAGGGATGGTAAATAGAGTGAGTTTCGAGGGTGGTTTTGAAAATAAGGGAGGTATAGAAGAATCCAAGAGGTTTCGTTTGGCAGTGCCCACTTGAGGTTCCGTACGATAGGAGTGGTTTTTGTTTTACTTTTCTTTTTTTTTCTTTTTTCGGGTTAAAGGGGATGTGTAAGGAAACAGTGTGGCCACTTTTATGATGGAGGGATGTTATGGGAATTTCACTGCTCTTTCTTTCCCATCATCATTCTTACATCTTGCATAATAATAATATTAAACTATTTCAAAATTATGATATAAATTTATTTTGAAAATTTTTATATTTATTTTAATAATTAACTCTTTTATTTTTATATATATATTGAAAAAATTTTATATTAAATAAAAATGGAGTTGAATTATAATATAATCAGTTTTGGTTTTGAAGATAAATTAAGTCTATAATATCTGGTTAACAAGATTTTTTAGCATAGATTATATCACTTATTAATATACTATTTGAAAATAAGATTCTTGAGCGTAAATTACACCATTTATTAATATACTATTTGGGTCTAGATTAAATCATTTGTTAATATACTATAATTTGGTTTACAGGTTATTTGGCATATTATAATTGTTTTAACATAGTTTGAGGAGTATTGATGGTTAATAAAGTTGTTAATGGACCTCTATACTATTATATATAAAGTCTTGATTGTTAGTAGAGTTATTAAATCTAAATTGGATTACCTGTTAATGGATGAGTTTGAGTTAAAAAATCCGTATTATCAACAAAGTTGATCGATAGTAAGATTTTAGATTTAAATTGAGTAACCTTCAAATTTGAGAAAGTGTCCTATAAAGCTCGTCTAGTGAATATAATGGAGTTTAAGGGGAAGGTTTTGAAATACTTAAAAGACAGCCATGAAGAGTGTAAAGATATAATTTTTATTTTTAGTGTTGATGTGGGGGTGAAATCTTGAAGCAGTGAAAGTAGAAACTGAACAGAGGATCTTTTGATTTGATACGAATCAAATTCTGAGACATGTAAGAGAACATGTATTGGCTGTTCTGTGTTACATTTCAAAGGGATTGCATGATTTTGGTTTAATTTTCTGGATGATGATTAAACGAGCATTGATGTTTTGAAAGATTGGATAGCTGAGATGGAACTTGGAGTGAAAGCACTATGAAGAAGAGTGTTGGAAAACAAAGATGTATGAAAGTGATGTGGTAGGGTACTACTGCTGGTGGGTGTTTTGTACATGGTTACCCACTTCATCAACAAGAACCTTCAAGATGTACTGTAATCGTACCATGTATCCATTCAAAAGATTTTCTGTTGGATAGAGATTTTTGTGATACAATCATCTACAATATATAGCAATAATTTTGTTAAAGAAACTCTACCTGCACATAGTTTCCACTTGAAGATTATTTCATTTCTCTAGTGTTTGAATCAGATTCTATCAGTTTTGTTATATAGGATATCAGTTTTTATAATCCAATACCTGTGTTAATGTTCCAATTTGATTATTTGTAGTGTTATTGTTTGAGTTTGATTATTTAGTAAAAACAATCTTTTTACTAAATTTTATTTATTTTTTCACTGAAGTTATACATTGATTATATTAATGATATTGATAAAATAAAAATTATTATCTCATTTATTTTAAAATTTATATAAATAAAGATGTTTGTGGGAGATAGAATTAAGGAAATAATCCTTAATAATAATAATAGAACAATGATATATGATATATGAATACTTTTTTTTATTTATAAGATACTCGCATTATATGATATTTATAATTTATTAAATGTATCATATTTGTGTTTAATATATTGTTGAAAAATTTCATATTGACTAAAAATAAGTTCGATCTATGATATATAAGTAAGGTATAAATCTCTCCTTCTCTCCTTTTAAGCCAGTTTTAGGGATGAGTTAAGTTTATAATCACTTTTTTTAACCTGTTAAGCTTATTAAACGTGATTAAATTATAATATATTAAATAGATGTAAATTATCTTAAAACTTATTTCTAATATTTTTTTAGTGTAAAGGAGTTTTATGGATAAGTTTTTGGTCTCTTTTTAGTTGAATCAAGAACTTGGAATTTTTTACAATGCGATTTGGAAGTTCATATCATCTTTAAGAGAAAAATGGAAGAGTTTTGAAGCCTTAAAATGCTTGCATTTTCTTGGCAGGTTACCTTAATTAGGTTATCATTTTATCTAAAAAGAGTTGTTTTGTCTCAAGTGGGGGCATTTCTTCTCTATTTTGTGTCTCTTTCGTAAAAGATATTCACCATAATTTTCTATGACAAATAGAATTTGGAATAAACACTTAAACATCAATGAAATGTTAAATATTGATCATTGCTCTACTCTTAGCTAAAACTCTTCTTTATTATTTATGATTATAGCTTTTGTATATTTACCATTTTTAAACATTTTACGTAGTGTACATCATCTTATTTACTTTTTATGTAAAATATCTTGTATTATAAGTTAGAATAGGATAATTGAATTAAACTGATTTAGGGTAAGAATATACAATTTGCTAGAGAACCTATAGTTATTTCGGTGTGCTACATATATGTTATGTAAGTGTGTTTTTTTTTGTTGTTGTTGTTTTTTCCAATTAAAATGTATGTATGATATTTTATTTATAGATTTTATACTCTAGTAGTCAAATAATATAATTTGGAAACACTTATTAACTAAAATTCTAACATCTATCTTTTCTATAAACGTCGAAAATTGTCTTTAGATGTCTTTTTGAGAAATAATGTCAAATTTGCGTTTTCAAAGATGTATTTAGTTAGCAAATTAGAAATTTCTTTAAAATCTTCAAAACTATCTTTTTTTAACACTTATTTCTTGGAAGACTTCAATGTATTAACATAGGCTAAATTTGTTAAAAAAAATATGTAGTTACAAAGACTGAGTATCTCTTGGACGTCTTCGATTCGTCTAGTATCCTGGCTGATAGTGAACCGAATGAAGAGGGCACCTGTAATTGCATTGTTTCCTGGTACCTAATACTCAATTTATAAGAGGAAAAGAAGTAACAGAATACTTTAGTGGGTAGTAACTGACTATCCACTAAGCGAGAATCTCGCTTAGTGGGCTTCAGTTAAATTAAGCCGAGGTGATACCGGTCTAGGACGACACCCTATCGGCCAACTGTCCAAGATATGGCCGGTTAAGGACAGATCGATACCTATCTGATACACAAGCCACGCTAGTCATAAAAGGGGGTGACTTAAATCGGGTAGATGTTACGCATTATGTTTCATCTATAAATTCTGTTGAACTGGTTTTGTTTGGAAGCTACCATTATTATTTGAAGATTTTTAATGTCACCTTTTCATTCTTCCAAAATCACTTCTCAATAACTTATATAAAATTTATTTTATAAATTTACTTAAGAGCCTTAAAACTTATATGGGTTGTAGATAGTTGTCACGCAAACCCAAGTTGTCCATGTTAAGTTTGAGTCCCTCCCTCAAATATGTTTTGTTTTATCCGTGAACTTAAGAATCTTCTTTAAAATGTGTTAAGAATATACTTATTAAAAATCTTCTTCAGATGTGTTAAGAATATACTTCTTAAAAAGAATATACTTCTTAGTAGAAAAAACTTTTTAACATGATTGAAGTTTTTAAGTTTGTGCTATTTGATTTTAAAATCTTTATAAAATTTACTCTATAAGGATAAAAAAAATGAAAAAAAAAAAACAATTGACTAGTAATTGAAGGTTAACGTCGCAAAAATTCAAAATTAATTTTAGAGAAATTAGTAAATATCTTAATATAATTTGAAACTAAATGATGTGAAATAATAATTTTGTTTGTGCTCCCAACATGTTCTTTCTACTGGTTTAAGTGTACTGATTAATATATATTGGAAGAAGGTTTGGAACTTATTTTTACTAATCATGCAAAAGTAGTACACTTAGGAGAAGATGCGCATAGTAAAAAAATAATACATAATTGAGAAGTGGAGATTAGAGTGGAAATGATATTTGATGTCTTCCACCATAGAAAAAAAATTATTTTGAGAAAAATTATAAGAGAAAGATTTCAGTTCTCGAATTAAAATAAAAAATCCTATTGAATTAAAAAGAAACTTATTTCGTAATGAGAAAGATGAATAATAATACTCCCGCCATAATTTTCACATTAGTTATAAACAAGGTCTCAACTTAAAATAGCAGTATAATACGTGGGAAAAGTTATCACATGAATTTTAATTCATGCCAACCTAGAGTTTTGTCATAGTAAAGGGGCTACAGAGACAAACTAACAAGTGGAAACTGCCAACTAAAAATGATCTATTTTTAATATGTGAAACAATAACCTAATACCTCTGTCTGCGGAAAAAATATATCTAATGAAGTCATGCCTTAGCAACAGATGAATATGCTCATCAAAATAAAATCCCACTTTATCTCAACTAGTGGAATAAGTTTTTTCTTTTTCTTTTTTTTCTGTTGAATGTGTCTTGTGAAACAATTCTAATTCTAAATTCATCTACAATACCTTCTTCCTATTTCTTCCACTTTATGTTTTCAAGACATTGCTTTTGTTTTAATTAATATTTTTTTAACAAAATAATAAGATGAGTAAGAATTGTAAGTATGAATTTCAAACCCACGAAAGAAAATAGTGAAAATATAGAGAAAATTAGAAGAACAGTACATTAAAAATAACAGCTAATATATATAAATAAAGGGCACAATCACAATAATTTATTATTCTCATAATTGGTGGCAGAAGCATTCAGCAATCACATCACATCCCAAAGTAAAAAATGAAAATCTCAATATGAAGAAAATAATGACTATAGACCAAAAAAACTAACAGGAAAAAATTGCAAGAGCAAGAAAGAATTGCATCTATATGTATGTATGTTATAAATATGTAAGGGTAACTTCCCCGACGCACACCTAGTGACTGCTTTGGAGTGTCCTCAGAAACCAAAGCCTTGAAGCGAAGATCTCAGAGAGCTGCTATTGCCCACATAAAACAAGGCAACAGCAACCATAATTGCAATTAGAACCCACATCCATGGTTGAATTCGTCTCTTTCCCCGGTTGCGAAGAGCCAGGGGTACAGATTTTGCCTTAGTCTGCTTCGTGAATTGAGATGGTTTCTGTGGCTTTTTAGTTACCTCAGCTGGTTTCTCACTCTGATCATATACTTCCACGCTTCTTGTTAGAGTTTCTGAGGTAGGAGAAGATTCTTGTTCTGTATTCTCTGCAGTGACAGCAGAAGCTGCCTTTCTTCTTTCCTTCTTCCTTGCTCTCTTCTCCCTTTCCTGCTCCAAACATATATGGTTATTTAGTTGAAGAGTCAGAAGAACTTACAAATTGTTAAGGTTGTTTTTGGATAATGGAAAGAATTGTAATGAATTAAAATGAATGAGAATGAATGGAACATAATGGAATAAAACTTTCAGTCCACTGTTAAGATATGTGATGAGGGAAATGACAAAATTCTGATTCCATCTCATTCTATTTAAATTGGGTGAAAATATGAAAGAAAACAATAGAATAAGATGGAATAGGTTCTATTGGTTTCCCTTAGTATTTCATCCTCCTTTCATCAATCCAAACAAAACTATACCATTATATCCCATCCTTTCCGAGTCTAAATCAAAATGCATATATATGTTATAGTTACCTTCTCTTTCAGTTCAGCTTCTTTTTGTGCCTTTAAGGCAGCCCTTTGTTGAGCCTTCTCTGCATTGCGCTTTTTCCTCTGCTGGGCCTCCTTAGCTTTCTCAATCTCCTCTAGCCTCCGCTTTTCCTTCAACTTTGCCTCCTCTTCCTCCTTCCTTGCCTTTTCAGCCTTCAGTAACAGTTCCTCTTCCTCCTTCGTTCTCACAGGTTCTTCTTTTTTAACTTCTTCTTCATCAGACTCGTCACCCCAACGAGCCACAGGCTTCTCTAAGGGAACAGGTTTGGTAGGCTTTTCAGTTTTAGTTGTCTGACTAGTTTCAGTTCTTTGTACCACAACCTTCGAAACAGGTTCATCCTTTATATTAACAGATTCTGCTGAAGTGGATTTCTTTTCTTGTTCCAGAGTTGACTGAGAGACCATGGAAATATTTTTGGAAGCTCTTACAGTTATGGCATTAGGAATCACAGGAGGCTCTTCATCGGGACCAAGTGATCGGCCATCTAGGGTTTGCAGTCTCCTAAGTGTACTCCTAGTGTTGCACCGGACATAGTCTCTTCTGAAATCGTCATTTTTGTTCCATAGCTCCATAACTCTCTCAACCTAAAGTTCTCAATGGTGAGCGTTGAATTCAATTTATTTGCCTAATAGAGTGCATACATCAAAATGATAATCTCTTTATTCGTTTAATGTCTAAAAGGATCACCTGATCAACGCAGAAGCATTGTAGTTCCTCTTTTTTCCCTCCTGCTGCTAGTTCCTGCGCTTTACTTGCAGCCTTTCTGTAATCCCAGAAATGTTTGCCCTGCAGTATGAGTTCAACAATAGCGTCAATATTCGTGCATGGCATTTGATTTTTTTTATTTTTTTAATCTAAGAGAAAAAACCAAAACGGAAAAGAATGAAGTGGAAAGAAAAGAAAAACGGAACCTTCTCATGCAATTGTTTTTTCAAAGTCACTGACTTAGCATATGCCTCTTGACGAACTTCATCAGCTGCCTTAAACTGAGCTATCACTTCATTCAGTTTAGCGTATTCATCATTATATTTCTTCTTTGCGTCTTTAGTTGCTACATCTGACTTCACAACATTATTTCTAAGCACTTCCATTTCCTTCTTCAAAAGCTGTAAACGCTGAAAATAGTGAAATATCACACGTATTAGAAATATAACAAAGATATTAGAAATCTCCTAATAAGTACCCATATTTGATATCAATACCTGGCAAATGCAATCAGGCATTTGATTCAGGAAATATAACAAAGAGAAGCTTGCAGATAGTACCTTAGAGTGCTCTTCAATATTGCCATCCTTGTGGTCTAGAGATTGTTGTGATTGATCCTGCTTTCTTATATTAGAAGACAGTTCCTCTCGATTCTGCTTCAATTGTTTGATCTGGCGTATCAATTGCTTTTCTTCATTTAAAGGCAAAGTTTCATGCTGGATCATGTGTTCCATGTTTCTTATCTGCCAATAAAATAGAAAAGTAAACTTAATGAAACAGGCAGAAGAAACAAATCCATATAAATATCTCCAGAAGAAATTTAAAAGCATACCTTGCCATCTATATCCCCAACAGAAATTGCATTGTTTAATCTGTTCATTGTGGATTGAACCGAATCCATTTCCTGGCGTTTGGATTTGAGCAAGTCCCGAGCCTCTCTATGTGCTGCTACTGCAGCCTTAAACTCTTGGTCGCAATCCTTACAACGGGCCTGCTCATAGTAGCATTTCAAAATAATTACAAAGATTGTCTCACTTTTACAATACATAAAAGTTTCTTTTATGCTGCCTTCAGAATAATATTACCTTTATAGTCTGGCTTTCAGCTCGAATAGCATCTCGAATTTTAGTCTTCTCCTCTACTTGGTGAAGAGTTTTTGCTATCTGCTCTTTAATGTTTTCATCATCGTCATATCTGGGAACCCTGATCAAATAGTAGAATGGCTTTTTCACTATCTCTGCACCCACACTCTGTACGTCCAAAGCATCCAAGGCAGGTCTTGTGTCTTCATCTCCTTGATTGCTACCTTCACCTTCAACTGCAGGTTGAGCTTCACTATCCACTGCCTCCTTTGAATGTTCATCTTCACTCTCCGATGGGTGTTTTTTAATCTCAGATACAACAGAAGATTCAGTTTCACTCTTCAATGCACCAGTTGAAGGTTCAGCTTCACTATTCACTGCATTGTTTTTCATGTCACGCAAATCAACTGAAGATTCACTTTCACTATCAACTACACCATTGGAAGGTTTAGCTTCACTCTCCACTACACCATTGGAAGGTTTAGCTTCACTCTCCACTACACCATTCGAAGGTTTAGCTTCACTCTCAACTACACCATTCGAAGGTTCAGCTTCACTCTCCACTACACCATTCGAAGGTTCAGCTTCACTCTCCACTACACCATTCGAAGCTTCAGCTTCACTCTCCACTACACCATTCGAAGCTTCAGCTTC